>JAODAL010020108.1:0-70305 GCA_025379985.1 Phyllomedusa bahiana
CTCCTCCCCCTTTTTTTTTTTTTTTTTTTGTGTGTGTTGTGTTTGGGTGTTAGGTGTCTTAAAATTTTATGTCTCGGTTGATGCCTTATTTTGTAGTTGTGTACATAAGTTGACCCTTTGCCTTTTCTATGCCCTGCTCACGAAGGCGTGTATAGTACCCTCTGCTGCAATGGGCCTACTTTAAATATTTTATATTTTCATATTAAGAAGGGCCCCCCATTTTGAGGTGTGATGTCTAACATTTGTTCTTAATCTGACGGTCTCAGCTTTATTGTTCCCTTGACTGGATCTACTTGCTTTTGTAGTATTGAGGCTAAAACGCCGCTGTAAACTCTTTGATCACCTGTCTGGCGTTTTATGCATACATGTAACTATGTGACTCTTTGACTTGTTCATTAATAAACCTTCTTGAATATAAAAAAAACCCCAAAAAAAACACGATCATTCTCGTTTTTTTGCCGTCACCCATACAATTGTAATGTATGGGAAGACGCCAAGAAAATTAAAAGCGCCGGCGTATTATACAACATGTTTTATAATACGCCTGCGCCAGAATACGAGCAGAGAAAAGACGAGCTGTGGAGACTGCAGCCCGTCTTTTCTATTGCCGCCTATGGGGCTGCAGGGACGATCTTATCTTCGGCGCTTTTAACAAACTAAAAGCGCCGAAGATACGATTGTAAAGCTATGCAGTGGAGACATAACCTAACATGGAAATAAACGCACAGTTTTTTCACTGTTACCTGGATGAGTGCTGCAATTTTTTTTCTATGGATGGATAGATAGATAGATTCAACACCACTGTTTGTGGGGTGATCCAACTCCCTACAATGCAGCAAACTTTAAACAGGCTTTCCAGTCTTTTAAAATGAATGGCCTAAACCTTGGATAGGCCTTAAAGGGAACCTGTCACATAGGTTATGTCCCCCTTGCTGAGGACAGCACAGGCTAGTGACAGACATGCCGTTCCCAGTGCTGTGTCCCTTATTCTGTAAGACACTGTAGTTTTAGATCATTTAATGCTCAAATCTTATTCATGATCAGTTGTTAGCCCCACCCACCAAAGGCTAGCACCACCAACTGACAGTGATTCACATGTTTCTACCTATTCAAAGTAATAGGTTTATCAGTTGAGGTGGGGCGGGGGTAGCTCAGGTGGGCGGGGTTTGAAAAAAACTGACTCTTTCTGGCTGAAAATTGCAGATTTGAGCACTAAAAACTCTAAAAACTACAGCATCTTTACAGAATAAGGGCCCCAGCGCTGGAAACAGCAGGTCTGTCACTAGCTTGTGCTGCCCGCCGCAAGGGGGGCATAAACTATGGGTAAGGTTCTCTTTAAATGTATGGTTGGTAGGGGTCCAGCCCTTATACTGTTGATCAGCAGTATAAGGGCTTGTCCCCATGGCATGGTAATTTCGACGTTTTTTAAGACGGTTTGCGGTTTTAGAAACCGTCTGAAAACCGACAAGCAACGCTCCCCTTAGACTTCAATAGAAAATCTGCCGGACTTTTTTTTACACAGCCAGCGTTTTAAAAAACTTTTGAAACGCTGTTCATTCCTCTGCTTGATTTCCAGACACAAAATTAACATTGAAGTCAATGAAAAGCAAGCAGAAAGTGAATGTTTTTTGTCCAGGTTTTTGGGCGGTTTGTGTTTTTTAGACAAAAAAGTGGGGAATGATAATTTATAAATGTGGATAAATGTAAGGTTCTGCATCTGGGTAGAAATAATCTACTGGCATCATATGTCCTAGGGGGAAAAAATCTTGGAGAATCGCTTGTCGAGTAAGATCTGGGCGTTCTTGTAGATCATAGACTTCTGAAAAGCATGCAATGTCAATCAGCTGCCTCTAGGGTAAGTAAGATATTGGAATGTATTAAAGGAGGCATGGACTCGCGGGACAAGGATGTCATTCTACCGCTGTACAAAGCATTGGTGCGTCCTCACTTAGAATATGCTGTTCAGTTCTGGGTCCCAGTTTATAGAAGAGATGTAATGGAGCTAGAGAGAGTGCAAAGACAAGCAGCCAAACTTTTAAGGGGAATGGATTAATTTTTATTTCTTTATTTTCGTTAGCCCCATATTATTGATCATTGGCTAACGAAATTAAAGAAATAAAAATGAACTAATTGAATTCATTTTTATTTGTTTATTTTCGTTACCCCCATATTATTGTTCATTTTATATAGAGATCGGTACAACTTCGGGAGTCTTATCATTTGATTTCGGGCATGTACAGTTTTATTATAGATTGCATTAGAAAACCCATAACAGCGTCGCTCATTGGCCCAAATAACCGCGCCTCTTTTAACTTAGCCAATCACAAACAGAGCTCGCTCTGCATTTCTTTTCCCCATAGAACTGTATGAGATAAGTAGCTCACACGCTGATTGGCTAAGCAGGATGAGCCTCTTCCCCCCAACCAATCACAGTACTAGAATATTTCCCATAGACAGTAATAACTTTTAGGGCGCCCTTCTATCGCGCCCTTCTTTCTCCACTCAAAATAGACACACTACATATGATTGGTGGATTCATATCTGCCGCCTGGGCTCAACCAATCAGCTCTTTCTGCCTTTTTTACTGTATTTTGAACTGTCCCTCCTTTCATTTGATTGGTCAACACTACTCCATAGGGTATAATGGGTCACTGTCGCTCCTATTCTGATTGGTTGGTTTCTGCCGACCAATAAGAAGCGCTTACAGAATTTGAATTACTGTATTTCCTGGCAATTTACAATATCGCAATTCCTGATGTAGTGCCGGTCTCAGCGACAAACGCGTTGTTAGGGATTTGAGTGATGTATGTTTATAGATGTTTTAGCTCTTTTTCAGATAATATTTTACACTTAATAAAAACGATTTTTTAATCATACTCCATGCCACACGGCGCTGAGAGCCGAGATTTCATTGCCCTGATCTCTCCATTGACTACAATGGAACAAAGTAGCTCGCACTCTGATTGGCCGGGATAGCCAAGCCCCCCGCTAGCTCAACCAATCAGCTCTTTTCTGCATTTTTACTGCATTTGATCCTGTCCCTTTTCATTTGATGGTCAATTACTCCATAGCTTAAAATGGGTCACTGTCGCTCCTATTCTGATTGGCTGGTTTATGCCGACCAATGAGAAGAGCTTACAGAATTTGAATTACTGTATTTCCCGGCAATTTCTAATATCCCAATACCTGATGTTGCACCGGTGACGGCGACAAATGCGTTGTTATTGATTTTATTTATGTATGTTTATAGAAGTTTTGAGCTCTTTTACAGAGAATGTTTTACACTTAATAAAAATGATTTATTTACTAATACTCAATGCCGCACGGCGCTGAGATTTCAGCGCCCCAATCTCTCCATAGACTACAATGGGAGAAAGTAGCTCGTGCTCTGATTGGTTGGGATAGCCAAGCCCCCGCTAGCTCAACCAATCAGCTCTTTTCTGCCTTTTTTACTGTATTTTGAACTAATAATAATAATAATAATAATAATAATCTTTATTTATATAGCGCCAACATATTCCGCAGCACTTTACAATATAGAGGGTATAAGCACAGACAAACCAGACATTACATTATATAAAAAGCTACTGACAAATGAGACACGAGGTGTGAGGGCCCTGCTCGCAAGAACTTACAATCTATTAGGGTGTATGGGTGAAACAATGGGTGACAAGTGCTTGGTTTACAATGGTCCAGCAATGTTACATAAATATAGGGTGGTAGATATAAATAAGTGGATGAACCTGCCATCCCAACCATACAGCTATATACCGATAAGTGCCTGTGGGTGCCAAAATGCAGGAAGTGACGAATCTGTGACAGAATTTGGGGGGGATAACAATTAGGGATCTTGATAGGCTTGTCTAAGAAGATGGGTTTTCAGAGCGCACTTAAAACTGTGAGGGTTGTGAGTGTGCCTGATCACATGGGGTATCATGTTCCAGAGAACTGGTGCAATACGTGCAAAATCTTGGAGACTTGCCTGGCAGGTTCGGATGAGTGAGGTGTGTAATCTTAGATCAGTAGCAGAGCGGAGAGCCCGGGTAGGGTGGTAGACAGAGATAGGGAGGAGATGTAGGGGGTGCAGCGCTGTGGAAGCTTTATGGTGAGAGTGATGAGTTTATTTTGTATTCTTTTACTGAATGGGCGCCAGTGCAGTGACTGAAAACGGGTAGAGGCATCAGTATAGCGGCTGGAAAGAAAGATAAGCCTGGTGTGCATTCAGGAAGATTGGAGAGGAGAGAGTTTACAGTCCCGCCTTTTCATTGGATTGCTCAAAAACTTCTCCATAGCTTATAATGGGTCACTATCGCTCCTTTCTGATTGGTGGTTTATGCGACCAATGAGAAAAGCTTACAGAATTTGAATTACTGTATTTCCGGCAATTTTCTATATCGCAATTCCTGATGTAGCGCCGGTGACGGCGACAAACGTGTTCTTAGGAATTTTTATTTATGTTTGTTTTTAGAAGGTTTGAACTCTTTTCTGAGAATGTTTTACACCTAATAAAAATGAATTTTTGAATCATACTCCATGTTCTGGGAGGCCTCTTATCCTAATATTACTCCTTCTTCCCCTGTTGTCCAAGCCTTCAAGGTGTCTAGAGGTTTCCCTGAGGGCTTTAGCTGAAGCGAGACTTGGGACTGCAGATCGGAGATATATGATCTGGTGTCATCCTGGGCGACCTCTAGATCTTCTACACGGTTTGCGATGCATTTTAAGTCCATGCGAACTGCTGCTATCTCAGATTTGCATGCCTCCCTCACTTCAGTTACTAGCGTTTTAAAGTCCCGTGTTGTAGGCAGGTGGGCAAGATAAGCCCTTAGATCTTGAGAGTGGGCGCCCATATCTGAAAGCATGTCTGGGGCTTCTAATAGTGATTCGGAAGATGAGGCCCAATCATTATCCATAATGCGTTGTACACCTGAAGTGGATTCTGTGTCTATATTCTCTTCAGTGTGATCGGACCAGTTTGTGGTTCTGGGGCCCCCTGTACCTTGTTTTTTTTTTTGGGTTCCCAGGGGTACGCAATTTAGGTGGCATGGTTGGAGGACCCAGTTGAGGATCCGTGTCGCAGGAGCCTTCTTCCAGCTGTGGAAGCTCTGTCAGCAGCTCTGGAGTAATGATCTCAGTGGGACAGGGTATGTGGGTCTGGGTAATGAAGACCTCAGGAATGTCACCAGACTCTAAGCTGCTGGGAGTGGAAGAAGAAGTCTTAGATGAGAGGAAAGTGTTTTGACTGCCAAGGTGAAGTTTCGCTTTATGTTTTATAAGTCCCACCTTAGGATTTTGTACAGATCGTTTTGCTGCACCCCTTTCCAGTGAGGATGGTCTGGAAATGTATTTGGTGATTAAATGTCCCTCCGGTATTACAGCACTTCCCCGCTGCCTCTGTGGGTGCTGCCTCTGGGCTTTTGATTTAGCCAGACTGTAATGGGAGTGTAAGGAGTATGGGGAGAAGAGGGCGGATATGCCACATGTGGAGGCCCCAAGATGGAGGACAGGAAGCACAACACACAGGGCGACATGTATGAAGGGGCTTTACGCCAGTTTTCTGGCGTACACTGCGCCTCCCAGCCCGAATCCCGCTGTCGGACGCAGCGTTCGGCACTTTCGGCTGCGGCCCCCATGGACGGGGCGGGCAGTGGGCGGGCAGTGGGCGCGGTGGGGGCGGTGTAGGCGTTTCCCCCGGGGGAAAAAGGGCGTGCTCTTAAAAAGTCCGGGCATGTAACCCCAACCCGGGTTTGCCAAATCGGCGGCGTCCCCCCAGCTGACAAAGCAAAAAACCTTTTTTTTTTTTTTTGGTCTAAAATTCCCTTTCCCCCGGCCCCAGGCGAAATGGAAAACAGGGCCGGGAACTAGGGGAGGGAAAAAGGGGTCGAAAAAATCGCGACAGAAGTTTTCGGCGGGTCCGCTCCGTGCAGCGGGTGTTTATTCCCAAAAAAATCGCCTTTAAAAAGGCCGGGAAAACATGTTAAAAAAAAGGGGAATGTAACCCAAAAACACATAATAAAAAAAAAACAACATTTTCCCCAAACTCTAAACGGCACAATTCCCAAAAAATATGATAATTTGGGAAAATTTCCGGGAAAAACAGTAATTAAATTTTTGAAACCCCATTTCATTGGCGGCATAAAACCCGCCAATCAGGGAAAAGGAGCACAAAGTCCCCCTTCTATCCCATGGAGGATTTGGGGCCAATCAGAATCCACGGCGGGATAAAACAAAATACAGTAAAAAAAAGGAAAAAAGCTGATTGGGCCCGAGCTTTGCGGGGGGCTTGGCCATTCCACCCCAAACAGAGGCGAGCTACTTCTCCCAATTTTAGTTAGGAGGGGATGGGCGCACTGAAATCTTTGGCGCTCAGCGCCCTGCGGCATGAAGTATTAAAAAAAAAAAAATATTTTTTTAAATTTAAATGTAATACAAAGATCAGATAAAGAGCAGAACAATTGTATAAAAAAAAAGCATTTTTAAAAACCCAACCCAAAACGCGTTTGGGGCCCCGAGACCCCGGGGCCAAAATAAGGGGAAATTTGCCATAGAGAGAATTTTCCGGGAAAAACAGTAATTCAAATTGTTTTTTAAATTTTTTTCTCATTTGGCGGCAAAAAAACCAGCCCCAATTTAGAAATAGGAGCGACAAAAACCCCTTTTTAAACCCAGGAGGGAATTGGGCCCCAAACAGAATAGGAGCGACAAAGCCCCCTTTTTAAACCCCATGGAGAAAAATGGACCAATCAAATTCAAAAGGGGGGACAGTTCCCAAAATTTCAGTAAAAAGAGGGAAAAGAAACTGATTGGTTGAACGCGGGGGGGCTTGTCCAGCTTTTGGGCCAATCAGAGCCCCAGCCCACCTTCTATTTGAGTTTTTTTTGGGGAAAAAAAAAAATTTTTGACGCGTCGTGATTGGGCCTTTAAATTTTTAAAAAGCCCCGTTAAATTTGGCCAATGGGAGACGGCGACGTCCTATGGGTTTTGTAATTCAATTGAAATCAAACCGTTTATGGCCCAAATCACCCTTTTTTAAACCCCTACACAAAATTGTCACGATGTTATATAAAGGAATCCTTTTAAATGTGGGTAACCCAAAAAAAAAAAATTAAATTTCCCCAAAATCATGTTTTTTTCTTTAAATTTTTGATGGGACCCATATTATTGATTTTTGGGTTAAAAGAAAATAAAAAAAAAAAACATGATTTTAGGGAAAATAATTTTTTTTTTTCGGTTTGCCATAGTCCCATTCTACCCCATTTGGGGAAAGAGGGTTTGGAAACCAAAATCAAAAAAATCCACTGGGGGTTATAATTTCCCAAAATTAAGTTAAAAAAAAAAGAAAAGAGGTGATTTTGGTGGCTAGGGGGGAGCTTGGCTTCCCCGCCAAAAAACAGAGCCGAGCTACTTCTCCCCTTAAAAGGGCCCAAAGTCCCCGGGACTTACAGTTTTTTTAAAAACCACTTTTTTTTTTTTTCCCCATACGCTGGCGAGGCGCGGCGGACTTTACATGATAAAGTATGAGCGAGCCCCGGCCCCGACAAAAATCAGGGCGGGAGAAAACGCCCGGGGAAAAAATGGCGGAAAAAAAGGGGCCTCGACCCGGCGGGAAATTTAAACATCGGGGCCCCCGAACTTTAGGTTAGCCCCAAAGGCCGAGCTTTGGATTGATATCCCGGATTTTTTTTATGCAGGGGTTTGTCCCGGGGGGCACTACCTCACAACCCCTTTTTGTGGTAGGGGAAAAATTTAGAGTTGGCCTCTCCCTCCCGGGGAATGGCGGCTCCTTTTCCTACCTTACCCAGGGAAACTTCCTTTTTGGTTTCTTTGGGCCCTTTTTTCCTCTTTTGTTGTGCCCCCGGGGGAGGAAAACCTGGAAAACTCACCCGAAAATTTTTTTTTTGCAGCGCTTGCAAGTTTCCCAGAGCAGCCGCTGCTTCTCCCTTTAACGCCTTTTCTGCTTTTTCCCCCCCGCTTTATTTTTCCTGCCCCCTTTTCTGTGCGCGCTTTTCTTCGCTTTACCTCTTTTCCGGCTTGGGTAGTTTCAAACCCCTTTGTTGCGCCCGGGACTTCCTCCCGAAACCGGGTGTATTTTCTTTCAGCAGCGCCGTGTAGGGTGGGAATTTTTGCCGAGAAGAAAAACCCATGCAGCCCCTCCCAAGGGGGCTTTTTGTTGGTCTCTGGAGGATCTTACTCTTTCGGGCCCTCTTAGTTGGGGGCCCGGGGGACGGGCCCCCCTTTTTTTCTCATTTTTAAAAATTTCAGCCCCAAAATTATCTGTATTTTAATTTAAAATCTTTAAATTTATGGAGAATTTAAAGTTTGCAAGTATTTTTTTTAATTGTTAAATAAAAAGAAAAATGTTTCTTTTTTTAAAAAATTTGCAAAAATTTAAAAAAATGAAAAAGTTTTGACAAAGCAGGGTGGTTTTTACTCTTTTGCCCCTTTTTTAAAAACCCATTGGGACCTTTTTGCCTTTAGAAGTCACTTAATTTGTAAATACAATATATTGTAAATATAAAAATCAGTATAAACTCCCACTATAACTGTTTTGTGAAGGCTTTAGAGGGTTGTTAGAGTATAAATTTGTGAACAAACAGTAAACATAAAAAAACCAAAAAAAACACACCAAACAGTATGGAAAAAGTTGTGGCAAATGTATTGAAGTTGGGTTTTTAAAAAAAAGTACCAAGCTCTAAAAAATCCACGGGCACCGTTCAATCCATAATTCGTAAATAGAAGGCGTATGGCACAACTGCTAACCTACCAAGACATGGCCGTCGACCTAAACTGACAGCCCCGATAAGAAGAGCACTAATTAGAGAAGCAGTCAAGAGGCCCAAGATTACTCTGGAGGAGTTGCACAGATCCACAGCTCAGGTAGGAGCATCTGTCCACATGGAAACTACTAGTCTTATCTAAAAACCCTGGGTTTTAAAAGAGTGGAAGAAGGAAATCATTTTTGAAAGCAAAGAAGTCCTGTTTGTAATTTTCAAAAAGCTATGTAGGGGACTCAAAAAGTATGTAAAAGAAGGTCTCTGGGTCAGAAAAGGGCCCAAAAATTAAAACTTTTTGGCCAAATACAAACCCCCCGATGGGTGGGGGAAAAATCAACATGCACCCACTTGAAAACCATCACCACCATGGTGGTGGCAGCAACATACTGTGCGGAGGCTTTGTTTCTGCAGGGACTAGGAAGCTGGTCAGAGTTGATGGGAAGATGGATGCAGCTAAATACAAAGGAAAAACCCGGGGGAAAAACCGGTAGAGGCTGCAAAAGACTTGAAAAGGGGGCATAGGTTCACCTTCCCCAAAAAGGGAAAAGAACCTTAAAAATACAAACAAAGACAATGGAAAAAGGGTTTACATCAAAGCATAGTCATGTGTTAAAAGGAGTCAGTGCAGGCCTAAATTCTATTGAGAATCTGTGGCATGACTTGGACATTGCGGTTCACAAACCAATCTGACTGAGCTAGAGCTATCATGCAAAGAAGAATGGGAAAAAATTCCAGGCTCTAGATATGCAAAACTGGTAGAGACATACCCAACAACGTAGAGTCATTTGGGGCTAAAGGTAGTCCTTTTAGCTAGGGAATTTTTCATACATGAGGCCCATAGTTACCACATACTACTGCTTAACAAATATTGTCACCATACTTCTGACCATCTGGGGCCCCTATGCTCATGGGGTCCCTAGGCAACTGCCTACTATGCCCAATGGATAGAACAGCCCTACCTCTGCAGAGCTACCCCCAAAAGGGTAACCTCACAAAAGTAACCATGCAATGTCCCTACACTCTGAACTATAATTTCAGATATTTGTCAGACTCAAAGTTTATTCCAAATTTGTCCCACGTGCATTTTGTTTGACTATTCCTGAGACTCATTACTGGAAACTAAATAAGTTGTGAGTATAATGGTTAATTTTCTACTCTTTACCTGTAGGATTTTTAATATATTGTTACTGAGGTTACATGTTGATACATGTTTTTATGACTGAATAGTATAAAAAGTAACATTATAAAGGGATACTACTTTTGGCAGTGATAAAGAACAATAGCTCAATCAATAAGGTCACAAATTCTGTTAGATTTGATAGCAAGAAAAGCACTGCATGCAGCACTTTTCTTTCCATCAAAATGAACATGGTGACCCATTGCAGGTCTATCTAGCCAACAGACACAGTATCTCCATGAGAACAGAGTGCCCCCATGACAGCCAAATGTCCTGGACATAGTTCCCCTGTAACACTGGCACAATCACATAGACTAAGGTAACGGAAGATATATGGGCCATCAATCTTCATATTGAATTTTAGTGTAAGAGTATTACTGTACTGTTGAATATGTACTATCAGTGACTGGGAATGCAATGTTATTTTTGTTCTTTTATTACTTATGCTGGTTAAAACCATCAAATACCCTCCAAAATACACTACTCACAAAAAGTTAGGGATATTTGGCTTTTGGTTGAAATTTCAGGATAAACATAACATTTCTTGACATTTTTTAAAATGCACTAAATTAGATCAGCTCTAACTTTATAATGTACATGTCCAACTCTTCAATGTTTCAGTACTTTTTGCACAACTTACTGATCTCTAACAAGGAGCTTAATGGCAAAATTCACAACAGGTGTTTGATCCCTGATACGCCCCAAAAATTTAGGAGATCCATTTGAATTGGAATTTAAACAGTCCTCCTCATCATACTGTTCACATTTTGACATCATGAGACCAAGACAGCACCTTACCATTGATCAATAGTACCTCGCCATTGCGAGGCTTCAAGCAGGATGCTCTAAGACGGAAGTGGCCACTGAGTTTATATTGTCACAGAGTGTCATCAGCAGGTTGCAATAGAGATGCAGAGAGACTGGAAAAGTCACAGAAAGGCAAAGAAGTGGACGCCCTTTGGCTCCATCACTCTGACGACTGCTTCGTTGTAACCAATGCCCTGCAGAACCAGATGATGAATGCGACACAACTCCAGGCACATTTAAGGGAGGTAAGAGGCAACCAAGTGTCACATCAGACAACCAGGCAGGCAGCCTGGTTGGCGTGCTAGACGACCAGTAAGAGTACCTGACCACACCACTAGACACAGATATTCGTCTTGCATGGGCCAGGGAGCATCTATGCTGGACAAGCGACTTGTGATCATCAGTGCTATTCATTGATGAAAGTCCATTCACACTGAGCAGAAAGGATGGCTGCCAACGATGCTGGCAATATCAAAGAGAACGCTATGCATCAGCCATTGTTGTCACCAGACGTTACAGTGTGGGCAGGTGTGTCTAGTCAACACAGAAGTGTCCTACACTGTCTGAATGGTACAGCCTCTACTACTTGAATAAAATCATTAACCCAGTCATCGTGCCTCTGCATGAACAACACAGGGCTAATTTAATCTTCATGGATGACAATGCTCCAGTTCATGGAGGTCACATCATTAGGGACTGGCTGTTGGAGACTGGAGTACCTCAAGTCGAGTGGCCTGAACTTTCTCCAGATGTGAAGCCTCTAGAAAACCTGTGGGATCAGCTGAGTCACTGTCACAGGTGCTCCTGTGACCCTCACCCCGGGTTGCAGGCACGCCCGTGCCTCAGCTGCAAGCGGCGCCACGACCTGCATGTTGTGCTGTGAGCGCACTTGCAGCTCTGTCCCGGAGTGTGGCTACTCACCTGTCCTCATTCCTGATGACTCTGCTTGCCGGCACGTGTGTCCGCACACCTTTGGGCGCATGTGCCAGCTCTGTCAAATTTAACGGGCCATCGCACCAGTGATTGGTGATCCACGGACACTGACCCTATTTAACCCTGCCCTTTCCTGTTGTTCCTTGCCGGATCGATAGTGCCTTGTAGCCTATAGAGAAAGAGTTTCCTTGTGTTCCATTGCTATACTGTGTACTGCACCTATTGCCTCCATCTGTCAACCATGAAACTTAGCCGCCTGTCCTGACCTTCCTGCCTGTCCCCAACTACAAAGCCAGCCTAGTGATTCTGTACCTTTCCTCACCTCGGCCGGTAGCGACCTGGAAGTTTCCTGGCTGCAGCAAGTCCAACTTTATGGCGGGCTCTGGTGAAAACCAGCTGCCCCTTAGACTCCGCTCCCTGGTGCGACTTACATCATCGCAGAGATCCACTACTCCAGCCGTTAGTCACTGTGTAGAAGCTCATAACTCTGTACCCCTGAACCTCAATGACTGATGCGCATCCTTCAAAAAGAGTGGGATGCCTAAGCAGTCAATAACTCATCTTGTGAACAGCATGAGATGTCGCTGTGAAGCTATTATTGATGCTCAAGGCCACGTGACCCATTATTGAGACATTAACATTTTCAATGGTGTATACCCTCTACTATTGTTGGCTTCTGTTTCATTAAATTGTTTAGGATGAGAAAATCAACATTGCATGCTATGAATTAAATAGCCAACTCTCAGGATAAAATATCACTGGAGCGGGAAATTTTTACGTTTCCATAAATTTCACCCAAAAGCTAAATATCCCTAACTTTTTGTGAATAGTGTATAAATGTGTCTTGCATGATTATATAATAGAGACATCATGTAATCTAAAAGTCACCAGTCTAATGCAGTTATATTTTGTTGTTGAATGGTATTTGCCACCAGGAAACTGGTAGAACTCAAAGGAAAATTTGTGCTGCAAACCCACAAAGGATCCTTGTTTTTTATGCTTATTTTAGGTTTTACTTATATTGTGCTGGTTTTTAACAACCTTTTGTGTTCATGGTGTAGCTGAGTGCCATATATATAATATCTCAATATATTTCCTGGAACTATTAAACTACATACGTTTTATACATTTTATATTTGTTCACTGCTTTTAATACAAAATGTTTTACTAACTCGCCCTCAAAAAATGACACATGATTTAGTCATTAAACAGTTGCCATTGCGAAAAGCATCACAGATGCATGAAACACATGACATTTATGTTGCACGAGGAACAGCTATTACAATTAATATTTAGAGAGCTGTTGTGCTTTTGTTTGATACTCTTTAAAAGGTCTGCAAAGGAGCAATTGTTGGCATACTGGGATTGTATGATTCAGACCTCCATTTATAAGGAGAAGTACAGTGCAGTATGTGGTAGGTATTGTTTAGTAGATCTCTCTAAGTAGGTCAGGGCGGGAACAATATACTTACCTGCGTCATATGTTCGTGGACAGGATGACAAATAGGCCAAAAATAAGATAAAATTAATTCTTGTTATTGGGTTCTTGGTATGTACACCAAATAGATCACTGCAGGACTGCTTTGACTCAGGCGTTGTTTCCGATTTGGTATGAAGCTAATTTGACATTGCATTCAGTTTACACTTGCTATATGCGCTGGAAAAGATATCAACCCATATGTCAAAACCACTCATGAGTCTCAATTCAACTGAATGAGGCAAAAATAAACCAATATACTTATCTTTCCTGTATGGAATTAAACAACAAACATTATTTTCCATATGGAGGCCATTGTATTCTTATACAACGGCATCCATGGGAGTTAGGGAACTCTCCTTCCCCCATGCATATTGTCAGGAGACACTAAAAAACGCAATGTGCAAAACTTTAATAGACAAGCATTTTTAGGGGTTTTCAAAGACACTTAAAAACCTCCCTACCAACTCCTGTGCTAAAATAGAAAGTTAACCCATACTTACCTTTCCTATCAGCACTGTTCCAGTGCTGCCAGAGCTCCAATGTTCCCTCTCTAGGTCCCTTACTGATGACATCACGTTCATGGATCACATGATACTGCAGCCAATCACTGACATCTGTGGTCACATGCTGTGTACATAGAGGCCAGAGATTAGTTGCAGCATCATATGAGCCATGATCGTGATGTCATCAGTGAAGGACTGGGGGGCAACACTGGAGCTTTGGCAGCACTGGAACAGTGGTGATGGAGGAGATAAGTACGGGTTAATTTTCTGTTTTAGCACAGTGGGAGGTGGAAGGGAGGTTTTTAAAAGTCCTTGAAAACCCATTTAACTGCACAGAGCTATGGTTGTAATATAGTTCAGATACAGGTAGAAGTTGGGGGAAGCACATTAGTGAGCGGATCTATGTCGGGAGGGGTTTTTATTCCTCACATTAGTTTAAATACAAGAAAACTTCTGAAGTAAAAGTAGGAAAAGGGGACAAACCTTTCAGCCCTTCTTTGATATGTAAACCGTATGAAAAAGTGACAGCATGTGGGTTACATACCCAATGCTAGCCATACGCTTTACCCTATATTTATTTTTGTTTTTTCAACTTCACTTTACTTATTTTAGTGGTCCTTCTTTGGCTCTGAGTTAGGTCCCATTGATGAGTCTGTTCATTTACAGATGAAACGTGTTTGGGAATGGAACTAATTATTTTTGTGAAATAAGATTTTTCTGTTTCCATTGGGTATTTTGGGGCTTGTAGAAGGTCCCCTAGGGTCAATTAGCAGGGTCACCCTTTTCAGGGCGGTCACTTCACACAGGGAGATTGTAGTTTTATTATAAGGTGTGTTTAGGAGGTGGAGTTAAACCTTGTTACTTGGTCCCATACCCTATATAAAGATGGACATCTATACTCTACTTGTCACCTGTAGACCAGTTATAGGACTTTGTGGTGAGTGATTTTCCTTTCCTTTTCGGATTACTTTTTTAATACTGATATTAAAAGTTATGTTTCTTAGGGGGTTGTTCTTTCTGTGAATATTTATATGATACTCCCATTCACTTATCATTTTTGACTGTAATTAGTTTTACAAATGCCTTGACAGTTTTACCTATCAGGATACTTAAAGGAGTTGTCTCACTACATCGATTCATCTGACCTCAGTCCTGTTTTCTCAGTTTCATTTTTGAATTCAGGGGTGGGTCTACTGGCTTTACTGGCTACAGGAAGGCAGTGACAAGCTGCTGAGGACACCAAGTCTGTAGCTATAGCAACCAGCACTGGCAGCCTATCAGGAGAGATTGTACAGGTCTAACTATAGCAACTTGAGGAGCTGATGCAGCCCATACAAGAAAAGGTAGAAAACGGTTAATGGACACATATTGCAAAGTGACTTGTTTTTGCAAGATCTTTAACATAAAAGCAATCCTTGTAGGGAGACAACCCCTTAAATACCTACAGTAGGATTTGTAGAGGAGAGATAATAAAATATATCTATTTTTTAGAGTTTCCAGTTTGGGGTAATGTTAAAGGGTTTGTCCAACTAATTTCCTTCTCACCCCGAAGCTTCTTTAGTCCTCACAATTAATTTCTTTAAAAATAACATTCAAAATGTTGGCTCCTTCCCATGGTTAATTTACTTCTGCGATTTAGCCAGAAGTAATGATTTCTCATTAGAATTTGTATCCCAGTGACCCATTGCCAGTGGTCAGATGTTATGTTTAGGGAGGTGGGTGGCTCTTGCCTTGATGTGCCTCCTACTCCAATAGTGCGCAAAAATTCTTCTCTCCTTATTTAAAACTTTAACATATGTAAAGGTTTTGTTCATGTTCTTTCTTTTCCAGACTATACAAATTAATCTCTGTAAGTCTTTCCTGATTAGTTTTGTGCTTGAGACCTTCCACTCAGAACTGGGCAATATGGCCTCAAAATAAAATCTAAAATACTCTAACCATAGAACCTATCTTGATTTTTCATTTTGGTTTTCCTATTTTTGCAATTCAATTAAGTATATTTTCCCCCTGTGTTTAACTTCAAAAACCTCTTATTTTTTTATATTCATGGGAGCCTATGGATAATGGATTACACTGTTTGGCAATAGTTACTAGCATAAATCTACCACATATGTCATGAACTTTGATAGCTTTTAACATATCTGAAAAACCGTTACAATTATAGCCTATGGCTATAATAGTGGCATCCATAACCCATAGGCTATAATGGCATTTAATGGATTTGTCCTGAAAAAGATCATAGAGTATTCCTCAAAATGCACCCCACATTAGTCTATGGGTGACGAATGCCACTTTTAGTCAATAATCACCTCTTATTAAATATATGTATATGTTAGGAGCTCTTCCTTGTGTATATATTGTACGAATGCCAAATGTGATGTGAACTTCCCTTTACAGGTCACCAGACTACAGTCTGATCACAAAACCCCTCTAAAACATAAGTATTTTTTTCTCCAGCAGATGTGGTAGTACTAGTCCTAGCATGCCTTGTCATTCAGACTTAGGGCCACATATATGAAAACTTTTTGGTGTAAAAATGACTTGTTTGCCCATAGGTTTCTATGGGCAAAAAAGTGAGTTTTAGACCTAAACAGTTTTCATACATGTTGCCCTTAGTCTTTGACTAGGTCCCAGAATTTGTCATAAGAAAGTGGAAGTTCTTGTAAAAGTAAAGCGTTGCCTATGCTGCACCCTTGGAAGTACAGTCAGTCCCTGGGTTACGTATGGGATAGGGACTGTAGGTTTGTTCTTAAGTTGAATTTGTATGTAAATCGGAACAGGTATATTTATTAGATGTAACTCCAGCATCAAAGGGTTTTTCTTTTGTTTTGGACAGTGCAGGGAAGGGTTTTTACATTTGTTTAGTGGTCTGTGCCCCTGTTAAGAAGATTTCACCTCATTTTCACCTCATGTGCTGCTGTGGCATGCTGGAGCTTGTCGTTCCAGAGCTACTGTCTGCTGTGGAACATGGAACTTCAAGTGCCAGCATGCCCCATAAGTCTCCGTTTGTAACTCGGGGACAGATGTAAGTCGGAACGGTGTAAGTCAGGGACTGCCTGTATATAATGATGGGCACAACTCTTTGAGGCATTCAGAACCAGCAATTCAGTGACTATACTGTTATGACCTAACTCCCCACCCATGTAAAAATACTGTGCAGAACAGGGCATGTAAAGTGCTGCCTCCTGCTGTACAGACATGTCCTGTATGACATACAGGTACATAGACTTATCTGTCTTTTCTTAGTTCTACTGCTGGCAGAGTCTACCCGCCAGTGTCCATTGCTCCTGTACCTTACCTCCTGTGGCCACAGTTGTCCTAATATAGGGGCATCTCTTAATTCTAGAGTAAAGTGTGTGTTTTCAGCTTACCCCTTATGCTCTCGTAGTATCCAATGCGTCCTGGATGCACGGACCAACCGTCAACTCCAACCGGTATTAAACATGCAGTCCTATATAGAAAGAGATCCAGCATCCACGATAGACGATGTCTGTGCGGCTTATTTTAAAAAAACATGTGCTTTTATTTCTTCATTTTAAAAGGAATACTGAATCCACAACCAATTCCAAATAGTACCATGATAGAAGTCATTAGGTCTTTGAAAAACACACAAACAACCTTAAAATAAGGGAATACCGGGGTCGGTCCTGTTTTGCACAAGACCACTTTAAGGTGTGATCCCTGTCTATGAAGGTGTGTGTGTTTTTTTACTTATGCATTCTATCATGGACTATATGGAATGGATGTACAGTAATTCCTTTTTAAAATGAAGAAATAAAAGCACATGTTTTTTTAAAATAAGCCGCACAGACATCGTCTATCGTGGATGCTGGATCTCTTTCTATATAGGACTGCATCTCTTAATTCTATTTTACAATTCTGGGCAAGTCCAGAAGCGTGAGCCCCTGAAACGGTGAATTAATCAAATTAATTTGATTAATCCGCCAGCCCTATTTTAACCATATTTGCAGCCTTTGTTTGGAACTGTTCTCATTTTATTAGTGTCTTATTGTAGGCAGTGCCGTAACTAAAATCCATAGGGCCCCATAGCAAAATGAGATGGGTCTCACCACCTAATAACAGGAAACTAAAACAGCAGCATAAAAGTAATAAAGGTATAACTATTAGCACCATATGTATTGGAGAACCCACAACGTTCAACTATACAGCAGAAAGCCACCAACCTGTTTCACTCTGTAAAAATCCATTATGTTCATGAACCTGAGTGGGCCTCTTAGCCTCTGGACTCCATAGCAGCTGCTATGGATATAGTTCTGTCCATGATTGTAGGTGAGTTCTACAGAACTGACAGCAGTCTAGATGTCACTTGATCTCTGTACAGTGGCATCACCAGCTCCCTCTTTCTGCTGGTTATATCTCAAGCTATGCATTTAAGCAATTGGCTTGCTTTTCTAACTACCTGACTGCACCGGTGACTCATTTTGAATCTTTCAGATATTGGATCCCCTAAGGCTGGGTCTACACAGCAAAAGTCAAAATGCTGTCCAAAATCCGACGGCATTTTGACATTTGCTGGACCGCGGTTTTTGGTGTGGTTTTGTGCTAAAGCCATGGTCGGTTTTTGGATTTGCTGTTGGCCCCGTACAATTGAAAGTACGGGAATCTGACAGGAATCCGGCGGAATCTTGTGGAATATACAACATGTTGCATATTCCACCAGATTTTAAACATGACAGTAAAAAAAACCTGTGCTGTGTACTGTAACTACAGAAAAGGTTTTTTATTGCTCTATGCATACTAGGTTTTTTTGGTGGTTTTCAAAATCAAATCACTGAAAAATCCGACGGTGTTTCTGTGCTGTGAAGACATAACCTAAATGCTTCCCTTCTAACCCCGGGTAGCACAAGCACAATACAAATTTGGATTGCTTTTATCCAAGTGTATTACATTTGGAAACATTGAACTGCAGTTCACATTGTTTTGATAATTTTACTCCATAATGACTACTGTGTTTTCAATGTAACATATTTTTATATTTTATTATTATTTGTTCTTTACATGTTAGAGATATAAATGACCCCCTGTAACAACATGCAGGGAACCTTTTTTTTGTTGCAACCAACAAAGGAAGATGGTGCATTGGCATATGTTGCAAAACTTAATAATTAATGAAGTTAGCTATGATAAATGTTTTCATTACTTCCATGAAACTAGAAAATTTTTTTTTAAAAAGGGAAGTTCATAAAATTGAATACATTCTCATTTGGGCTTCATAAATAAGAACCATTTCCTGTCAGTTGAACCACAGAGCTTTCTAAACTGTCAGATACTGTTAAAAAATCTAATTATGCTATGAAGCAAACCATAAGGGGTGTAATTTTTTTGGATTTTGGTAACAAGGTTTCTCAACCACAGAAGTCATTTTTTTAAAATTTTCTTTCCTTATCTGTCAAGACAGCAGCTAAATCCCCTCCAATTCTTTTTCGTTGGAAGTCAGATTTTTAAATGCCACTCGATATGTTTGAACACATCTGTTAAAGTAGTCAAGAGCAGGCTGAAGGAGAGAAACTATTAAGTGTCATTTAAAGCATGAATATTTAATTTTTAATAGTCACATTTTGATAAAGTAGCTAAATAAAGGACTTTCTGCTTTGGGCAATGTCCCCCAATAATAAGCTGATTTTAGGATGAGCATCTGTTGGAAGCTATCAGATGCAATCTGTGGAGAGATCCTACAGCAAGTGTTCAATTCCCCTGCAGCACCACAAACGGGAGAATGAGGCATTAAACAATATTTAAGTAATTTAAAGGGGTATTTCCATCTCCTGTTTTCGAAAGCCGGTTCTGAGACTGCGCTGGCTGCAGGGAACACAGAACTGGCTATGTATACCCAATATTTTTCCCCTTTCCCCTCTGGCGGCCAGACTCAAAAAAAAGCTAACAGAAACTGAGGGGGGGAAACCCTTTTAATGCTAGACAGTTGTGTTTCCAAAAAAACACTTTTTTAACAACTCCTATTACTAAGAGTGAAAGAGAAGACAAAGTTTCCCCCTTCCCACCAGTATCTCAAATTATTGTGGGGGCTTTCCAAAATTGGGCTTTCCTAAACTCGACAATTCCTTTAAAACTGAATAACCGGAGTGACGTATTGAAACTCATATTGAAACTCCAACAAGGAGCTTCTAGTTGCCATACTTATGCTGCATCTAAGGGATGGAAATTCCCGAACAACATTAAGGGCTACATGTATGAAAACTGTTTAGGTCTAAAACTCACTTTTTTTGCCCATACCAAGCTAGTTTTGTTCACTATGACTTGTGCCCATTTTTTTTTCAATCTGACACTTTCACTATATATGAGAAAAACTTTTAATACTTTTACCTATCCATGTGATTTAGAGCGTTTTCTTGTAACACATTGGGCAACATGTATGAAATAATATTAATAATATAATAAAAAATATCCCTATATTAGCTAGAAACCTTGATTTATGAACCCGCTCTACAGGGATTTTAATTTCAGGTTGCATTCAGTGCTTGGTAAACATTTCTGGCTCAGTTAAACCACTTTCAAAGTGCCTATCTGTTCCATATAATGTGCCTAAAAATGCGTACGAAGCAAAAATTTTTTGGGTTTCACTACGGTTCTAGTGCGAAACCACCTCCCCCGCTTTCTCGAATGGGTTGCATTACAAAGTGCCGTAGCCTTTAAAATTTAAACATGATGAAGGGGGCCCACTCCAGATATCGGGCTGAAAAGACTCCAAATATCTGGTGCAGCCTCGTTCATATATGTCGCCCATTGTGCCTAAGTAGTACATTTTGGTTGATACAATCCTTGTTTATTAATTAAAAATATTATTTTATGAAAATTAGGAAGAAATTGCGTGAAAGATAGCTATACCACACAAAATAGTCTATAACTAGTATTTACTATATGTCTAACTTTCTTTAGGGGATTATAAATAAAGTAACAATTTTTCACTTTTTTTAAAGAAAATTTGCAACACAGATTTTTTTAGGAACCATTCTAGTTCTGATGTGGCACCCCTTACATTTTTCAAAACAACATTTAGAAAATCTGTTAACGTTATAGGTGTTTTGCAGGAATTAACCCTTTTTCAACATTGGACTAAAGCTTATTTTAAAATTTGTAAAAGGGTTAAGTGGGGAAGGGGCGGGGTCTGATGAAAGTATCAAAAGGTTGTTGTACGTCATAAGAATTGGGATGTATTATTTGATTCGTATTGTTATTCACCCCATGTTAATTGCGTATCAATTTCGATTCTGTAGCTCCAGCCCTCCACCCCCTTTGGAAGGGAAAATTTGAGCCTGGGACTCGGGAACTCACACAACCCTTTTAGACAATTATATTACCCCACTTTTTTGTATAACCGGTCTATTTTCCAAGCTGAATTTTATTTTTTTAAAATGGCCAATTTGTATATACAATTCATCAATACTTAGGAAGGCTAAAAACCCTATCACCGACTGCCCCCATGACTGTCCACCACCATAAAAGAAAACCACAAAAGTTCCCGAGTTCTTTATCTGTCACCACGGGGGCCACCCATGAATGCCCCTAGGGGAAAAAGTGAGCAAAAGTCCTCATTAAGATCAAGGGCGGCCCACCCCTTATATCTTTACCCTGATTGCAACTAATTTTCATAATTAGCAGGGGGGTTTGGGGAAAATGAGAGGTGAGTTGGGCCTTAAAACACGTGGGCCCTTTCACCTCTTGGACTGCTGGATTCAACCGGATTGAGCTTGTTCCATCTTTTTCATCCTTACCCCGGGATTTGAAAGCTGAAACATTGTAAGGTGTAAGGGCTTTTTCCCCCTTTTCTCCCTTTTATTTTATAACTGTTTGCACGTTTGTCATATTTATTGTTATTGTAGTTTTTTTTTTTATGTAACACTGTAAATAGTTTAATATTAAAATAAAAAAAATTAATCGTTCGTTCTCTTTGCGAAGAAACCAAAACCTTTGAAGAAGTTTTTAAACCCCTGTAGCTGCTGGAGAGCAGTGGGAAACCCCTCTATTTTTTTTAAAGTCTATTTTTTACATCAGAGCTTCCCTCTGTTTCCCCTTTTTTTTGGATATTGAGAAGGTGGTGGCAGGGGATATATTTTTGGGGGTGGAACTGTTTGGGTGTGATTTTTGCTTGTTTTGCCACCGGGATGAGAGGTGAGTGCAATGTAAAAAACCCAACTCCTTACAAGGCCCCCATTCATTTTGCTGAGTGTGTTTAGGGTGAAGTAATGAAAAATGACCTAAACTTTATGCCCGGGATCAGCAAACTCAAAACGAGTTCGCATTTTGCGAGGAAATTAGCTAACACCCGCACATCGGCCCACCCCGAGTTTTACTCTGTTCGATTAAAACCCCTTAGCTGCCGGATCAACCCGATTGCTGCAGCAAAGAAAAGACACAAAGGAACGGCCCCTTTTTTGATAAAAAATCGCGGACTGTGGTCTTATCGAGAGCCCAGGCACCTGAGAAAAGACTTAAAGGCGCTGTAATTCACGATGATAAAACGGGGCAGCGATTGACAGTCACCGGAACCCCAGTACCAGCAGTTCTGCAAGTATGGTCTCTAAATACAGACTAAAAAATAGGATACAAGTCCCCAATGGGGAAAATTAAAAAAGTAAAAAAAAAAAAAAAGGTTAAAACTAAATAAAAATAAATAAACTACGAATATTTGGTATTGCCGCGTGTGTAACAACCTACCCTATAAATCTGTCATATTATTTAACCAGCACAATGAATGCCGTAAAACAAAAACCCAAAAACTGTCACAGAATTGTGATTTTTGTTTGTAAAATGGAATAAAAAGCTCAAATATATGTCAAAGTGGTGCCAATTAAAATGAACTGTCAGTTCATCCCAAAAAAAAAAGTTTTTTTACACATTTGGTATATGGAAAAAAAAAAAGTTATGGCATCAGAAATATTTCTGCATAAAAATTGCTTGACATAATAAAAACACTTTTTTTTTTACAGCGCTTCAATATAAAACTATATAAATTGGGTATCGCCGTAGTCATATCGACCCACAGAGTAAAACTGACTTGTCACATTTACTGCTTAATGCACAGCGAGTGCTGTTAAAAATAAAAAGCACTACCAGGATTTCTATTTCGTCCACACTGCTCCTTTAAAAAAAAAAAAACCAAAAACCTTGCCCCCCAAAAGATAAAAAAAACCCAAATCATCCCCCAAAAAAGCAATCCCCAAAACATCCCGTCCGAAAAATAAAAAAAAATTTTGGCCCAACTGTGGGGATGCAAAAAGGTTTTTTTTTTTGAAAGAGGTTTTTTTATTTGTAAAAGCTAAAAAAAAAAATATAACAAAATTGGTTAACACGTAAAGTATTTCCCCTAGATAAGCTAGCTTCATTTTTACCCAAAGGGACTACTATAAAAAAATGTAAAAAAAAAAACAAACCAGGATTGTTTATTTTGTTTAAAACGCCCACAAAAAATTAATAAAAAGTGATTAAAGCACAAAACCCCCCTAATGTACAATAAAAACGTCAACTTATTCTGCAAAAAAGAAGCCCATAATCAGCTCTGTGTACAGAAAAATAATAAAGTTATGGCTGCCAGACTATGAAGACATAAAATGCAATTTTATATAAATGCATTTCTATTGTGTAAAAGTTATAAAACATAAAAAACTATTTAAAATTTATATCATTGTAATTGTACTGACCCACATAGTAAAGTTGTCCTATCACTTAAGCTGATAGGATAACTGGTGGGACCCAGAACTATCTCCTAAACGAGTCTCGAAACCTCTCTGTTCTGAATGGAGAAGTAGTCAGGACTCTCCCAATACTTATTTTATTATATTATTATTTATTTTAAAGCGCCATTGATTCCAGGGCGCTGTACATTCGGGGGGGGTTACATACATTACATAAGTCAAACGAGTACATGATAAGGATAATGACAATTGGCACGACAGAGGAGAAGGACCCACCCGCGAGGGCTTACAATTTACAAGGAGGGGGAAAAGACAGGAGGTGAGGGGCAACATGTCTGTGGGGGAAGTAGTGACAAGTTTAGTGAAGGTTATGGGCAAGCCTGAAGAAATGGTTTTCAGGTTGCTTTTGAAGCGGTGAAAGTGGGGGAGAGTCTGATGTGTTTGGGGGATGATTCCTGAGTGTGGGTGAAGCACGGGAGAAGTCTTGGGGACGTTGTGTGAGGGAGCTAAAAAGGGAGAGCAGAGGAGAAGGTCCTGTGAGGAGCGGAAGTGCGTGGGGAGATATTTGGAAATTAGAGGAGAGATGTATGGAGGGAGAGGTCATGGAGAGCCTTGAGGTCATGGTTAGTACTTGAAATGAATTCCTGGGCAATGGAAGCCAGTGAAGGGATTGGCAGAGGGAGAGCAGAGAGTAGCGAGGAGAGAGGTGATAAGAAAGGGCAGCAAGTTAAGGATGGATTGAGGGAGCGAGGGTGCTACTGGGGGGCCACTGAGAAGGATTTGCAGTAGTCTAGGCGGGAGATGACAAGGGCATGGACCAGCATTTTTGTAGTGTCATAAGCCGAGGAATGAGCGGATGCGAGAAAAATGTTTTTCAGGTGGAGGTGGCAGGCAGAGGTGAGGGTTTGGATGTGGGTTGAAAGATAAAGCAAGCCCTAGGATTAACCCCAAGACAGCGGACTTGTGGACCGGGTGAAAGTGAAAGAGCCGTTGACGTAATAAGAGATCAGGGGCGGGGGTAGAGTTGGAGGGTGAAAAAGATATGATTCTGTTTTCTCCACTTTTAGTTTAGGAGACGTGATGAGAAGAAGGAGGAAAGGGAGGACAGACACCCAGGATCCGGGAGAGTAAGAAGTGACATCTGGCCAGAGATGTAGAGTTGGGTATCATCAGCTACAGGGGGTAATAAAAGCCATGTGAGGCTATGAGCTGACTGGGGCCCAAAGGGGGTAATAGATAGAAAATAAGTAGTGGGCCCATGACTGACCCTTGGGGACACCACAGAGAGTGGCCGGGGGAGTAGGTGGAGCGAGAATGAGAGACGCTGAAATCCGATCATGAGGTTCGAGGGAATCCAGGAAAGAGCCAAGTCCGTGATGCCAAGTGAGGAGAGGTTTGTAGCAGGAGGGAATGGTCGACAGTGGTCAAAGGCAGAGGACAGGCCAAGAGGAAGAGGGACAGAGTAGTGGCTTGAGTGTAAGTTTCGGACATCACCGTTCGGCTAAACTCGTAACTCACATTTAGGTCTATGGAAGAGTCTCAACCACCTCTCCGTTCAGAACAGAGGTTTCGGGGCTCGTTTGTGGGTCTCAGAGGTTAGACCCAGACCTATCAGACCTTGATGGCATATCCTAGCGATATGCCATCAATGTTACTAGTGAGACAACTCCTTTAAGGAATAAACCCTGGGTTGTAGCATATTGACTCCACATGTGTTTCACAGATTTATTTTTTTGCTTTGGGCCGTGAAAATGAAAAATTAAATTTTTCCTAATATACATGCAGTTTTAGATGATTTTTTTTTATTTTCACAAGAAATCCTGGAATAAAAGCATCATAAAATTTGTTACGCAATTTCTTGGATGTAAACTGGTGTTTGAGTGCACGGCAGGGTGTATAAAGGAGAGAGCATATTTGGCTTTTGGAATGCAGATTTTGGTGGGTGTCATGTTACATTTGCAAAGCCCCTGAAGTACCAGAATAGGTGAAACCTTCCAGAAGTCACCCTTGTTTGATAACAACAGTTTTAGGGGAATTAATGTAGGGGTGTATTGTGCATTTTAGGCCCATAGATGATTCACGTTCGCTGTGCGGTATAACTGACCTGATAACTTTACGGGTCGGTAGAATTACAACAATATAAATTTTATATAGTTTTTTTTGTTTTACTAGTTTTACACAATATATATGCTGTTGTAAAAAATTGCATTTTAATGTTGTCATATTCAGACAGCCATAATTTTTTTTTATGTACATTGAGCTGAGTAAGGGCTTGTTTCTCGCAGGATTAGCTGAAGGATTACAGTGATACCAAACAGTTTATACACTGTTTTTATGTTGTACTGCTCCAACACGATAAAAACTTGAAAACTTGTTTTTGCATGGCCATAGTCTGAGCGGCAGAACAATTTTATTTTTTTTTATACAGAGATGTGTAGTAGGATGAGTGGATGTTTTCATTTTGGGATCACATGACTTTTGAATGCTTTTTAACACAATTTTTTGTGGGACAGGATGAAGAAAAAACAGCAATCCTGGTGGTGTTTTTTCTTTTTTGCAGCGCTCACTGTGCAGTATAATTGACATGTTATTTATACTCTGTGGGTCGATACTTTTACAGCGATACCCAATTTAAATATTTTTTTAATGTTGTAGCACTTAAAAGAAAATGTTTGCATTAAAGAGGATGTATTGCTTCATCAGTTCGGCTGTTTTTTTTTGTAGCTCAGTTTTCTCAGTTCCTCAAATCCAGGGGCGTTTCTTCCCCTCCCAGCTGGGTGTTTCTTAACTGAAGGGGGATGACATCATCCCCCCCTTCACTGGTCGTGGTCATTCCCGAGTCAGTGTGTTTGTTTGAGATCAGTGGGAGGGGAAAGCACATCCCTGCTCTTCCCCCTGCCCCCGTCTGAGTCCACATGTCACTGTGTCATTCCTCTCCCTATGCAGTCTTATTTTGTAAGAGTTGTTTGTTTACATACCAAAGCCCTGCATCAGTCTAGCCATTCTTCTATGAACTCAGAGCACTGATCTCATCTCCTCTCACAGCTGGAGGTTTGTTGCAGTTGAATCCAGTCTTCTATGAACTCATCCAGAGCAGCACAAATCTTTCTCCTTTCTATGTTTACACGCAGCAGCATTAGGCACTGAGCACAATTCTGCTGTTTTCTGATTGTAGAAGCAGCTGCAGGGTTACTGTGGAGCTGCTGGCTGTGCAGAGTGAAATGTTGCCGGCCCCTTATTCTGAGTGAGAGAGGCAGGAATGCACGCTCCCGTGAATACGACCTAGGGCCAGACAGAATGTAAATTAGTAGAGCTGTCAGCCAATGAAATGAAAGGAGCTGGAATCCGACCGGCACTGCGGAACAGCATTGCAAATGACATCCAATTGCAAAGTTGCTTGTTTTCATTGTCCCCTTATTCTGAAGACCATTTAATGTAATGATACAACCCCTTTAAATAAAACAGTGTTTAAGCATTACTATATTCTGATAACTTCTTTATTTTTCTGTATGTGGAGCTGTGTGAAAGCTTTTTTGCAGGATTAACCTGATGTTTTCATTGGTTCCACTTTGGCGTTTATGTGACTTTTTAATCACTTTTTATTCCACAGTGTTTATTGTACAGGTTACATAATGTGACAGCCTTTTAGCCTAGATCATTACACATGCAATGACACCAAATATGTCTACTTTTTAATTTTTTGGGAGTGATTGGAATTTGTCAAGGGAAAAGGGCGGTGTGTGTGTTCTACTTTATTCTGTGGGTGTTTTTTACTTTTTTTATTTGTCGCTATAGGGGACTAGACTCAGCGACTGGGATATCAGCTCACGGCCGGGCATGTCGACATCATAGACCCCCAGAAATCCTTTGTTAGGCTTCTGGGTTGTTATGGCAGCGATTAGCACCCCGCGATCACGCAGCAGGATGCTAATGGAGACAGAGGGAGCCCCCTCCCTTTGTTATTCCCTTTTGGATGCGCAGTGACAATTGACCATAGCATCTAGGGGATTTATCAGCCAGGATCATTTGGATATGTCCATTTGCGAAAAACCCCTTCCCAACCAAGATGCACCCACCTGTCTAATGTCGATAATACGTTTAAAGGGTGTTCTCACCATACTGTTTTACAAATTCTGCCCTTCACTGTCAGCTTCGGGTTCCCACTTTCTACTCAGGCTGTAGGTGGTTCTACAACAATGATTGACATACCTGCTATTCCTAGCTGAGTCTGTTAGAGGGACATTGGTAGGAAGGATTTAAACAGCTGGGCAGAACGCTGCAGAGCTCCAAAGGGTTAATGGTTGTTAATAAGAAACATAGAAAAACTCCTGTGCTACTGATAAGAAACAACAGAGAGTAAGGTCACCATCCTGGCCAGGGCTCTAGAGCCTGTTAAAACAGAGAGGTGATAGGAAACTAGATAAGCTTGTGTATACAGGCAGGATATAAGACTTGCTCTATCTCTGAAGGGAAGTAAAATTAGAACAGCAATGTATTTGGTAATAGTCTTTATTTACCGTTTCCATCATGTTTAAAGCTAATCACTGATATGGAAATATCTCTTTAACCTCTGGCCTCCAGAAAAGCTGTTATTTCCAAAAGATTTAGTTGTTGTTAATACCAAACATAAGGAAGAAATGTTATCTGTGTGGGTATGATTATAAAATGGTTGCTGGCACCATTTTAAGGGATTTGAGTATGATCTTTTGTGATTTCCATATGTGCACCCATAGACCACAGTTGGCAGAGAATGGTCCAAAAAACATAAACCATGCAATCAGGGGCGTAACTAGAGAAGCCAGGGCCCCAAAGCAAACTTTTGGATTGGGTATTCTCCCCCCCCCTTCCCTTCCTTTACAGCCTCCCTGTAGGTATTCTTCCCCCCTTTCCTTTAGAGCCCCCCTGTAGGTATTCTACCCCCTTCCCTTCCTTTAGAGCCCCCTGTAGGTATTCTCCCCCCTTCCCCTTCCTTTAGAGCCCCCCCTGTAGGTATTCCCCCCTTCCTTTAGTGCCCCTGTAGGTATTCTCCCCCCCCCTTCCTTTAAAGCCCCCCTGTAGGTATTTTTCCCCCCCCCCCTGCCTTTTTAGGCCCCCTTTAGGTATTCCCCCCCCTTCCTTTAGAGCCCCCCTGTAGGTATTCTCCCCCCTTCCTTTAGAGCCCCCCTGTAGGTATTCTCCCCCCTTCCTTTAGAGCCCCCCCTGTAGGTATTCTCCCCCCTTCCTTTAGAGCCCCCCTGTAGGTATTCTCCCCCCCTTCCTTTAGAGCCCCCTGTAGGTATTCTCCCCCCTTCCTTTAGAGCCCCCCTGTAGGTATTCTCCCCCCCTTCCTTTAGAGCCCCCTGTAGGTATTCCCCCCCTTCCTTTAGAGCCCCCCTGTAGGTATTCTCCCCCCCTTCCTTTAGAGCCCCCCTGTAGGTATTCTCCCCCCCCCTTCCCTTCCTTTAGAGCCCCCCTGTAGGTATTCTCCCCCCCTTCCTTTAGAGCCCCCCTGTAGGTATTCTTTCCCCCGCCCCCGTAGCTCATTACTTACCTGGCCGCGCTCCCCCGGCGTCTCCGTCTCCTACCAGCCCCAAGCCTGCTGCTTTAGGCTTGGGGCTGAGGACAGGAAGCTCAGCAGGCGGCACGATGACGTCACTTCCACCGCGCCGCCTGCTGAGCGATGTACGGCAGGGGCAGGGAGATAGCCTCTGTGAAGCAAGGGGGCGGAGCCTTCCTGCGGCGGGACACCCCCCCCCCTTGCCTCACAGACCGGCCCCGCAGCTCTGCACCCGCCAGAGGGAACTGTTATGTTCACTGCCGGCGGGCCAGAGCGGCATCACAGGGGTAGCAGAGGTGGTAGCAGCTGCCGAGGGGCCCCCTCAAGCCACCGGGCCCCGTAGCAACTGCTACCCCTGCTACACCTGTAGTTACGCCCCTGCATGCAATACTTCTAGACAAACATATTGTTCATGAATGAGGTCAGAGGCAAATAGCCACACTTTCCCAGTTTTAGAGTAGGAACAATAACTCAGATAACTCTTTATTACAACAGTGGTATGTAAAACATCATCTGTGAATATCAGACATTGCAGTGGATGAGTCTTGGTAATGAGACATTACACGGGGTTGCATTCTGGTCAATTACTTAACATTTAAAGATTTGAAAAAAGTCTGGAATTGCTACGGTTGTGGCAGATCAGACATTAATGGCATATCTCTTGGATATGCCAAGAAATTGGTTTTAATAGCAAAACCCCTTTAAAGGGGTTTTACCATGAAGGCATTTTTATTCCTGGTTTGTCCTGCTTCAGCTTTCAGTGTGTTCAAAAGGGGGTGTGTATGATTTGCTTGAACTGCATATCATGTGACCCAGCGGGCTTGACATTACCATGCATTTTCCCATAGTATCCTCACCCCTGAGTCTCTAGTCAAACAAAGCTCTGTTTATGTAAAGAGCTGTTAGTAGCTACAATGTAGCTGAGTGGTTAGCACTTCTGATTTTCAACATTGGGATCCTAGGTTCAATTTCCTGCAAGAACCAAACATGGATGACTCTCATCACTAGTTGTATCCCCTGGAGACAAGCTGTAAACTATCGATCACTAAGGGAGCAGCTAAAACAAAAGGGGTACAGAATTTTTAATAATGATGAAAGATGAAAATGTTTATTATTTAATTTGCAATCTTCCCTGATCACTTTTACATCATGTTAAAACCCCTCTAAGAGTGCTGTTGTGCATAATAATAATTAAAGGGGGGTTGTCTCGTTCCAGCATTTGGCAGCTGTTTATGCTGGGTGCTAAACAGAGCTTGTGAAATGGAGGGGCGTGTTTCTCCTTCCAGCAGGGCGTATCTTCTCTCTCTGCAGACACGCCCCAAAGTGTGCACATGAGGATTCATTCTGTGTGAGCTGGGGGAAGGGAGAGGTTCTCCGCTGTCATTGGAAGTGAAAAGCTAAGTGTAACTCGATAGTGTTTATGTACATTTCTCACTTTCTCTACATACTTTGTAACTAGAATGTGCATTTGACATCCAAGACTCTAGGAAAGATGGGGGATTTTTTTCTGTCTCTCTCTCTCTCTCTCACCCACACACTGCTATAGCCTGCACATAAGTACATCTCTGAACGCAGTCAGTGAATCTCACTCTCCCCCGAACAGTGTCGGACTGGGGAGTCTGGGGCCCACAGGGGAGTTGATCTTGGGGGCCCACCCTACTGTACAGGAAAATATTACCGGCCTCTCGGACATAAACGCGCCCATTTTACCACATAATACGGTGGGAAACAAACGATTGTTGTAGTCAATAGCAAGTTAGTCCCCACGTCTGTCAGTCTAACATATCATAGACACAGGGCTAAGTCCCACCATCCAAATCCCCCCCCACCCACATACAACATCCCCTCCAATAGTCCCATACAATATCCCCCTCCACCCACATACAACTCCCCCTCCACCCCCATACCATATCCCCCTCCACCCACATACAATATCCCCCTCCACCCCCATACAATATCCCCCTCCACCCACATACAATATCCCCCTCCACCCACATAAAATAATCCCCCCCACCCGCATACACTACCCCCTCCCCCAAAACATACAAATCCCCTCCACGTTTCCTTGGTCACGCCCTCACCCCTTCTAAAATAAACACCAGCAAAAAAAGAAAGTGAACTCCTATCCGGGGTTTTGGTTTTTTTCCTCCTTTTAAAATCAGGGACACATGTACTCTCCCACTAATAACCCCGTTTTAACCCTTAAACACCACCCATATAAGACCAAAAAGAGATCAGACAGCAGCTGGTATAAACCACAACACCCAAAGAGACCACATAGGGGTCAGACACCAGCTCGGTATAACTACAAAAAAAGCCCTATAGAGCCCACATAGAGGTCAGACACCGTCAGGTAAAACCCTACAACACCCCATTAAGCCCACTAGGTCAGACCCCAGCTCAGTTAACCTGAAAACCACCTTAGAGCCCCATAGTGGTCAGACACCACCCGGGTATCCCGAAAAACCCCACCCTATAGAGACCCATAGAGGTCAGACACCAGTCAGGTAAAACCTACAACACCCCCTTTTGAGACCACTAGGGTCAGAACCGCTCGGGTAAAACCTGCAACACCCCAAAGGGGGGGGAGACCACATAGTGGTCAGCACCCCCCGGGTCAATCCATTAAAATATAAAAAAAAAACCCTAAATGGGACTCACCGGGACGTCTTGATGAGGAGTCTTTTCTCTTTTCTTGAGTCGTTCTTTTTTCCCCTCTCCTGCTCCTTCCCACCCCATGTGACTTGCCCCACCCCACAACTCATCCTGCGAAATTACACAAAAATCTTGAATCCTAAATTTTTCCAGCATCTCTTTCCCCTTTCCCCACCACTGTACAAAAAATACATGGGTGGGAGAGCGGTAAAAGCCAGTATCCTAAGGGGTTGGAGGGGGGGGAGAGGCCCCAGGTAACTAGTAGGGGTTCTTTTGGTGGGATGCCCCCCGCTGGAAAGGGGTGGCCCGCCCAGGGGGTTGGTGGGTTCCTAGCCCTGGGTGGGTAGGTAAATAGCCCCAGGTAAAAGAGGCTCAGTTAGGAAAGTAGTAGGGTACAGTTAGGTTGGTGGGGCCCCGTTAGGTAGGTGTGGTGGTGTTGGTGGGAAAACCCATTAGTTAGGCTGTAGGTTTGGGGGTTTCCCCCCTAAAGGGAAGCTTAGGGAGTTAGGGTCCCCTTTTATAGGCTGCAAGCAGTTGGGACCCCCCTTTTGGTAGTTTTCAGGAAGTTAGGGGTCCCTTTAGGTAGTATACAGTTGGGGCTCCTTTAGGTGTTTTAACAGGTAGTTGGGGCCCCCTTTTGGTGTATCAGGTATTAGGGGCCTCCTTTAGGACATACAGTTTGGGGTCTCCTTTAGGGAGATACAGGTAGTTGGGGGGTCCTTTAGGTAGTGTGCAGGAAGTCAGGGTTCCCCCCTTTAGCTACTGTGTAGGTGTCAGAGCCCCCTTTTATTTAGGAGCCCGGGCCCCCTTTTTTAGTTGGGGCCCCCCTGTAGGTATCAGGGCCCCCTTAATTGCCAGGGCCCTCCCCTTAGGGAGCAAGGACCCCCTTTTTAGGGAGGGCCCCCCTGTAGATAGCCCCGGGCCCCCCCCGTAGGTAGTCGAGCCCCCCTGTAGGTAGTCAGGGCCCCCCTGTGTCAGGGCCCCCTTTGTAAGAGGGCCCCCCCATGTATTTGCCGGGCCCCCCAGTGTTCCGGGCCCCCCTTGTGTCAGGGCCCCCAATTACAGGGCCCCTTTGGCCGGCCCCCCCTTGTAGCCAGGGCCCCCTTTTTAGCCGGGCCCCCTTTTTTAGCCCCCCGGGGGGCCCCCCAGTACCAGGGCCCCCCTGAGCCAGGACCCCTTTTTGTAGTCAGGGCCCCCTCTAGTAGTCGGGCCCCCCTCTAGTAGTCAGGGCCCCCCCAGTGTCAGGGCCCCCTTAGTGTCGGGCCCCCCTTGTAGCCCGGGCCCCCCCGTAGCCAGGACCCTTTTTTTTAGTCAGGCCCCCTCTGTGTCAGGGCCCCCCCTTTTAGCCAGGACCCCCCCTAGTACCAGGACCCCCTAGTAGTCAGGGCCCCCTTTAAATCCCGGGCCCCCCCTTTAGTCAGGGCCCCCTTGTGTCGGGCCCCCCTTGTATCGGGCCCCCCCTTTTTTCCCGGCCCCCCTTTTTTAGCCAGGCCCCCCCTCGAGTAGTCAGGGCCCCCGGTTGTAGCCAGGGCCCTCCCCTGTAGGTAGCAAGGGCCCCCCTTGTTGCCTGGGCCGCCTGTAGGTTGCCAGAACCCCCCTTTTGTCAGGGGCCCCCCCAGAGGCCAAAGGGGCCCCCTGTAGATAGCCAGGCCCCCGTAGGTAGTGGGCCCCTTTAGGGCCGGGCCCCCTGTTTTCAGGGCCCCCCATAGGTAGCCGGGCCCCCCTTGTAGCCAGGCCCCCCTTGTCCAGGCCCCCCTTTTGTAGCCAGGGCCCCCCTTTTTTAGCCGGGCCCCTAGTAGCAGGCCCCCTTTTGGTAGCCCGGACCCCTTTTTGTAGCCAGGACCCCTAGTGCAGGACCCCCCTTTTTTAGTCAGGGGCCCCCCTTAGTAGTCAGGGCCCCCCCCTAGTAGTCAGGGCCCCCCCTGTACAGGGGCCCCCCCAGTGTTAGGGCCCCCCCTTTTTACCAGGCCCCCCCCTGTAGTCAGGGCCCCTCCTAGTATCAGGGCCCCCCCTTTTTTTGCCAGGTTCCCCTTTTTTTAGCCCGGGCCCCCTTTGTAGCCCCGGGGCCCCCCTTTTAGCCCGGCCCCCTAGTTGTCAGGGCCCCTGTGGGTATTTAAAAAAAAATAAAACAAAAAAACGCCTGGCTCCGGCCCGCTCCGGCCGCTCCCAGGGCCGCCAGCGCTGTACTGCCGCCCTGCATAAGGCGGCGGGTGAAGGACGTCACCCTGCGCCTACGCAGGGGGCCGGCCCCGGCAGGGGTGAAGGCCGCCCTTCAGCCCGCCGGGGGGGACAGGGAGCGCGCGCTAGTGGCGCGTGCTCCCTGACACCGCGCAGCCCCGGGAGTCGGGGCATTAGTCCCCGGGGATCGGGCCCCGGGCTCTGGGCGCTCGGCGCAGGCCCGGGCGTCCAGGGGACCGGATGCCGGGCCGGCCCCGGGGAGCGACGACACTGCCTCCGGGGCCCACAGCGGCTCGGGGGGGGCCCAACGGGGGATTCCCCGGTCCCCCGGCGGCCCAGTCCGAGCCTCCCCCCAACACTTCGTCACAGCACCTCTGCTTGCAGTCAGAGAATCGCACACTCCGTTGTACCATCTCCACTTGCAGTCAGTAAATCACACCCTTCCCTGCACACTCTGGACACTCGTTGCGCACTTCGCTTGCGTCGTAATCCACAATTCCCGGTAAACCACCGTTGCAGTCATTTAAAAAAATCCCCCCTTTCCCCCGCAGCCCTCCCCTTTTTTAGTCAGGAAAACCCCCCTCCCCCGCAGCACCTCCGCTTGCAGTCAGTGAATCTCTCTCTCTCTCTCTCTCTCCTCTCTCCTCTCTCTCTCTCTCCTCGTGCATGTCAATACACACATCACCCCTGAGTTCGTCCCTGCATCTCAATACACACATCCCCCTGTGCTGGTTCCTGCATGTCAATAGACATATCCCCTGCTCTTATCCATGCATCTCAATACACACATCCCCCTGTGCTGGGCCCTGCATGTCAATAGACACATCCCCATACTCTCATCCATGCATCTCAACACACACAATTCCCCTGCGCTTGTCCATGCATCTCAATACACACATCCCCCTGACCTGGTCCATGCATCTCAATGCACACATATCCCTGTGCATTCCCATTCGCGACCAGGGCAGGACAGAATGCATCCCCGACCTGTTAACAAACACCGTTGCTAAGTACAAGTAAACCAGCCCGTTCTCTAAAACCTTAGCACTTTTCTAATGGTAACCAAGGACGGATATGCTTCAATTTTTGGTCCCCACATTTTCAACTATGATCTTCGTAGTGAGACAACCCCTTTAACTTGACATACAAAGGCCAATTTAATTGGTTATCTGCCAACGACATGAAAAATGTTAGATGCAACAAGCAAGAATAACTGTAGCTACAAATGCCTGTTAGGCTGAGTTCTCACGTCCTGTTACTGCATGTATTTTTGCAGAATACAGGTGGTTTTGCAATTAACTTCAGATACTTTACCCTGAAGCAGGGGCGTAACTACCGGGGTAGCAGGGGTAGCAGTTGCTACGGGGCCCCTGCGCTTAGGGGGGCCACGGGGCAGCTGCTACCGCGTCCGCTACCTCGGTAATGCCGCTTCTGGGCCCGCCGGCAGTGAACTTAACAGTTCACTGCGGCGGGCAGGGAGCTGAGGGGCCCGATGCATACTCCCTCTGAACGCCCGGGCCCCCCTGCAGAGCCTGTGTACACTGGTGTCTACCACTATCTGGTCACTGTAGGGTGGTTATATCCAGTCTGCAGAGTCTGTGTACACTGGTATCTACCACTATATGGTCACTGTATGGTGGTTATATACAGTCTGCAGAGTCTGTGTACACTGGTATCTATCACTATATGGTCACTGTATGGAGGTAATATACAGTCTGCAGAGCCTGTGTACACTGGTGTCTACCACTATATGGTCACTGTATGGAGGTAATATACAGTCTGCAGAGCCTGTGTACACTGGTGTCTACCACTATATGGTCACTGTATTATATATTATTATTATTAGACAGTATTGGTCTTTGTGTACTGATCAGTAATAGTGTAGGGTTATTATTCAGTCACTATGTGGTGGTAATTTGTGGTCGTGTTCTGGTGGTATAATCAGGTCCTTATGTAATAGCGTTATTGGTAATGTTGGTCTTGGTATAGTGGATTTGATTGGTAGCAGTATGATGGTGAGATGTATGGTGAGGTATTTGCCCCTTGTATTATCTACATTATCTAACAGCATGTCCTGGTACATGGTCGTGGTCAGGGAGGTATGCGAGGGGGGGGGGGGCATCCAAAAGTTTGCTTTGGGGCCCTGGCTTCTCTAGTTACACCCCTGCCCTGAAGGTAATTACAAAACTACCTCCATTTAACAAAAACACATGCAGTAACAGGACATGAGAGCCTTAGTGAATTATAATCAAACTATAAAACACGGTGTCATTTAGTTTTTAGAAATAATGCAAGAGCATTGGTAAAACTAACTGCATCTCTTGATTTTAAATATTTGTAAATGTGGACTAACAGACAAATAACATAAAAAGGAAAAGATAAAGATAAAAGTAACAAGAGAACAATCACAAAGCACAACTAACTGTCTGAAAAGCAAATCTAAGGTAATGAATCCGGGCAAGAGAATAGAGAAGACATGCCTTCATGAATCAGAACAAAGGCTCCATTCTTACGTGCACAACTGGCTCAGGAACTTTGATGTACTTAGTTTAATCTCTTTCCAACTCGCTGTTATTTACTTGATACAATTAAGAAATTTGGTTTTCATTTGACCAAGAACACTTGAAATATCTGTCCACTTGGTCTTACTTCAGGGATTATAATTTAATGTGCTCTTCATGTACAATTAGGCAATTCTATTTCTTCTTTACAATATTAACCACATATAATTTTACAAATAATTAACAGTTTCAACCAGGAAAAGGTGGATGGGAAAGATTGTTTATTATTAAACACTGCAATTATCATCCTAAAAAACAATTATTGAAGAGTAAACCAGCACAACAACTCTGTCTGTCATTGTAAACATTCATTATAGAAGCCAATGAAGAATCCAAACTGACTATAACATTACTGGTGCAGCGTATTGACTCTTCCCAGCAAGTATTCAGGGCCAGAAGAAACCTCTTGTTTCTTTGTTTGAAGGTTACACACCTCAACACTGAAATGGCAACACCAAGAAGGACAAGACAGAAGGGTATGCAAAGTGTAGACGTAGCAGATGTCCCTAAGATCTGCAATGGATTAAGTTTAAGCACCTAGCTCCGATCTGTGGCATGTGGGGGAGGAGGGGAATAAAAACCAGATTAAAAGCAAAGTTTTTTTTTAGCCACATGAAACCTCAAATATCGTATCATGTGGAGTGGGATGATTGTGCAATGGCTTCTTTTCGTTGATGTGCCAGATGTTGACACTTGTGGCAATCTACAGTGCCTTGCGAAATTATTCGGCCCCCTTGAACTTTTCAACCTTTTGTCACATTTCAGGCTTCAAACATAAAGATATAAAATTTAATTTTTTTGTGAAGAATCAACAACTGAAATTCTTGCCCATTCTTCCTTGGAACACAGCTCGAATTCAGTGAGGTTGGATGGAGAGCATTTGTGAGCAGCTGGAGCTCAGTAAGGTTGGATGGGGAGCATTTGTGAACAGCAGTTTTCAGCTCTTTCCACAGATTCTCGATTGGATTCAGGTCTGGGCTGTGACTTGGCCATTCTAACAAGATTTTGCTTTATGTTTTTGATCATTGTCTTGTTGGAAGATAAATCTCTGTCCCAGTCTCAGGTCTTTTGCAGACTCCAACAGGTTTTCTTCCAGAATGGTCCTGTATTCTGCTCCATCCATCTTCCTATCAATTTTAACCATCTTCCCTGTCCCTGCTGAAGAAAAGCCCAAACCATGATGCTGCCCCCACCATGTGTGACAGTGGGGCTGGTGTGTTCAGGGGGATGAGCTGTGTTGCTTTTACGCCAAACATATCGTTTTGCATTGTGGCCAAAAAGTTGGATTTTGGCCACATGGTTGGTGTCTCCCAAGTGGCTTGTGGCAAACTTTAAACGAGACTTTTTATGGATATCTTTGAGAAATGGTTTTCTTCTTGTCACTCTTCCATTTGAGCAGTGTATGACTTATTGTTGTCCTATGGACAGACTCTCCCACCTCAGCTGTAGATCTCTGCAGTTCACCCAGAGTGATCATGGGCCTCTTGGCTGCATCTCTGATCAGTTTTCTCCTTGTTTGAGATGAAAGTTTAGAGGGACAGCCAGATCTTGGTAGATTTGCAGTGGTCTGATACTCCTTCCATTTCAATATGATCACTTGCACAGTGCTCCTTGGGATGTTTAAAGTTTGGGAAATCTTTTTGTATCCAAATCCGGCTTTAAACTTCTCCACAACAGTATCACGGACCTGCCTGGTGTGTTCCTTGGTCTTCATGATGCTCTCTGCGCTTTAAACAGAACCCTGAGACTATCACAGAGCAGGTGCGTTTATACGGAGACTTGATTACACACAGGTGGATTATATTTATCATCATCAGTCATTTAGGACAACATTGGATCATTCAGAGACCCTCACTGAACTTCTGGAGTGAGTTTGCTGCACTGAAAGTAAAGGGGCCGAATAATATTGCATGCCCCACTTTTCAGGTTTTTATTTTTGACAAAAGTTTAAAATATCCAATAAATTTCGTTCCACTTCACAATTGTGTCCCACTTGTTGTTGATTTTTCACAAAAAAATTAAAATTTTATATCTTTATGTTTGAAGCCTGAAATGTGGCAAAAGGTTGAAAAGTTCAAGGGGGCCAAATACTTTCGCAAGGCACTGTATGAACTGAGAGACATTGGCTTATCACTGGCAGACTGCTATGCCCCTAGGCCAGGTTGTCAACACTGTTCCATGTCCTGGTGGTTGGAAGAATGGTATCAAACTGGATTAACAGCAAGAGGTGTACAGAGGCAAACCTCTGCATGGATGGATCACCTGATGGAAAAATGGTGTGTAGTGATCCATCGTATACCACAAGTAAAATTGGATGTCACATCTCAAGCCTAAAGTGGTAAACAATGTTGATACAAACCATTAGAAGGTGTTTGCAACACATGTACACTGCTCTTGAAGGCTATCATGGTGCACAGCAAGATGGAAATGAAGGGTACAGCGATGAGTTCTGCTTTTGTCTTTAAAGCAATGTTAGCTGGAGGTTGCTCTGTAGACCACATGGGAAGGCCATGAAAAGGCCTTCACAAGGGAACATCCTACTTCTCCTACTCGAATGGTGTTATAATGTTTGGTAGCCGGACCCCCTGGTCTTCATTTTAGGTACACTAACAGCTCAGCATTACATTGATTTAATCATGGAGCTAGTAATAGAGCCATGTCTCCAAAGTGTCCAAGAAGCTGTTTTTCAACAGGACAATACCAATCCGCATGTTGCTCATGCTTCTGTGATCAACCTACGTGACCTAAATGTGCTACCATAGCCTGCAGTGTATCTGGACTTGTCTCCTATCAAGTACATCTGGAATGTCATTGGTCAGCAATAGCAAAGGGAGCTGCCAGCAGCCAATCTTGCTCTATAAATAACCATTAATAACTTCACTGATTTGTATGCCAAGTTGTGTAAGTGAGTGTATTTCTGCATGTGGCATTCACACTTGATAGTGAATAAGTCAAGATACTTTAAATATATTATTACTTTTTTATTATTTGTATATGATTAACATGTCTATTGATTATGTGATTTCATAATTAAAAGACTCTTTCTTCTTGGTGTTTTCAATTTATTTCCTAATTAAAGTACACAAGTAAAAGGCTAAATGTATCACTGGTCTCCTTCGACTGTAAAGTCCATTGATTCGATTTTTTTTTCTAACCCTCATTAATTTGCTATTGGTGCCATTAGTTTTGGCTTCTGATATGCTATTGAACCCCTAGACAATGGGCCAATCTGGCCCGCAGTGTAATTATATTTGGCCTGCGAGTAATGGACAGGCAGTGTACAGAGAACAAGAGTAAGTAGCCAGAAGCTGTAATTACATTGCTCTCACTCAGCCTCTCCCCTTGCATAGGGCAGAGAGGGGACTGCATGAAGGAGAAACAACCCAGACAGTGAGACCACTGGTAAAGCACAGCAGGGTAACTGATAAGATAAGAGGCGCTCACATGGAGAAACGAGGACCCAGGACATCAAAACTTAACCTTTCCAGCTTATTCTCAGCCCCATCAACTCTGCAGGCAGCAGGGTACTCCAAACGGAAATGCTGCGCCGTGCAGCAGGTAAGAAGCACTCTGCAGAACACAGGACATAGTAATTGACTGCAGACAGTAGAAATAAAGTGGATATTGGACTGTTTCTCTGGCCCTTAAGGTATTCCAGGACATAAAGCAGTGGGGGAGAAAAACACTTGAGGGAATAGTCAGGGTTGTGTCATGCTGCAGCAAGCACATAAAGCACATACAGCTTTCCTTATGTTTCCTTATGAAAAGGTTCATTGTTCTATCTGATGAGAAGGAAAAGCTTCATCAATTGTAGATGTTTTTTTCAATAAATATCAAGGTTGACCCATGACTTTGTATAAGTTTTTAATTTTGGCCCACTGTGTATTTGAGTTTGACACCCCTGCCCTAGACTGTCATATGGCTTGTCTCCACTACTTAGTACTGAATGGGAAGCCTGCTTAGCTTTATGGCTCATTGAATATCTGTAAAAGAAGCCTATGCACTGGCAAGGAGATATTCATTACTCCTTACTTCCTGAGAGACGTGATGGTGAGGTCTTAGCACTTAACAGTGTAGTGCTGTGGTCCACGCACAAGGTGGCAGGCATGGTCGTACCCTGACTCCCTGCTACTCACCGCTACTTGCTCCTGCTCTGTCTCTGGCTCCGGCTCTGGGTCGCCGCGTGTGCACCGGCTCTTTAAGATTTAAAGGGCCAGAATGCCCTTAATGTCCAATTAGGTTCTGCCCTTCCCCTTATTAGCCTGCCTCCTCCTGTCCTCTCTGCCACTTCATTGGTGTTCGTGAGGTGTTAGTGTCGGAGAGTATTGCGCTTTTTCTGTATTACAGTGTACCAGATCCTTCTTGCTTGCTTTCTGACCACGTTGCCTGCCGCCTGCCCTGACCTTCCTGCCTGTCTCTGACATCGTATCTGCCTGCCAATTCCGTACCACACTGCACTCTGGCTGCCACCACAAATAAGTCGCATCAGTGTTAGTGACCTGGTAGGTTCCCGCCATAACAAGTGCAACCTGCCTTGCGGCAGCCGCTGCTGAACACTGGGTCTTTCTTAGATTCAGCTCCCTGCCATGGCTTATACCATTGCTGGCGATGGTCCAGTGAATCCACCTCCTGTCCTGACAGAGGTTCAGTAGAATTTTAGGAATAAAACTAATGGCACCAATAATTAATAAAATGTTATTTTTTTTGGAGAGCCTCACAGGTCACATTTTTAGAGGAACACCAAACAGAGAAAGTACACTGTTACGGACCACTGGTAGTTAATCCACTGGACCCCCGCAAGTGGTGGTGTAAGCTGCAACAGGGAGCGGAGTCTAAGGGGCCCCTGGTTTTCACCAGAGCCCTCCACAAGGTAGGTTGGGCTTTCTGTGGCAAGAAACCCCCAGTTCGCTATGCCTGACGTGACTTGCTTGTGGTGGCGGCCGAGGTGTAGCATGGTACAGAATCATATGACAGGCTCATAGTCGGGGACAGGCAGGAAGATCAGGACAGGCAGCAGGCAAAGCGGGGTCAAGGGACAGAGGCAGAAGGTCAGGAACATGGTAGACGTTGGATACACAGGGAAAACTTTTTCTAAAACAATGAGGGCCAATAGATCTAGCAAGGACAAGAAAGAGGAGGCTAAACTAAATAGGGTCAGCGCCCAGTGATTAACAAATCACCGGCGTGCTAACCCTTTCAAATATACTGACCTGGCACACGTGCATCCTAGGGAGCAGGGACGCACGCATCGGCCAGCAGAAGAACAACAGGGAGTCAGGTTGCGGTGCCACTCGTACCATACACATAGGGGGAGATTTATTAAAACTGGTGATTCAGCCTTAAAATAAAGTACATAGAATGAAGGAAAGTTTAGTAAAATGAATGATATTTACTAAGAGATACATGCTTCTGTACATAATAAATTTGGTACATCCTTGACTGTCTTAAACCAAAAAAATTGAAGACAACATGTCCAAAAATTGGCGGCCCTGCAACAGTTTTTAGGCGCATCAAATCAGTGTAAAGTGCACGAGAAAGTCCGATCCTCTCAAAAATCTGGCGTAAGGTAAAAGTAATGCGCCTAAAAAGGCGCATTGCGCAAATCGCGGCGCATAGCGTATTATTGGTTGTGTATGTAATGCACCTCTCGAGGTGCATTGTGCAACAGAGGGGCATAACGTATCATTACTAGTATATACTAGCGTACGAGCGTATCGTTTTTAGGCGCATTACAATGTGTTGTGCCCGGCGTATAATGCGCCTAGTTTTGATGTATGACAGTTCATTTACATTGAGAATATGGCGTCAAAAGTGGTTTTGGCACAAAATAGACCAAAAAACTGACGTTGGCGTGTTGGGACATGTCGCCCTAAATCTTTGTCTGCTGTGAGCAGGTGAAGATTTGTGCCACTCTTTATGCCATTTTTTAAAAAGCGGCAAGAGAAAAAAAAAAGAGTGCAAGTCTGGTGTGTTCTACAACTAGAGACTTTAACTGCCAAATAACCGGTGAAAATGATTTGAGAAATATGCCATGGTGCACACAAGCCTTTCTCTAATATATACTTTTCTTTTCAACTACTCTGTTTCATTTTACAATAAAAACTGAAAAAAAATGTATTTCCTTTTCTTTTTTAAGTTCTGTCTATTGGTCTATAGGTAGGTACATAGCTGTGCTGCTCATAGACACATATTACTTGTAATTCAAGATGGTTTACATGCATTAGTTAAATAATTAATGCCTTTGGTGCCACCTTGTGGCCTTTGTTTGTAAGGTTTTACAAATGATATTGTTTCCTGTTTAAGAGGAAGTTCTTTGCATTATGGGTAGATGACTCATTTCACATCATGTCTGCACAGAAGAGGACTCACCCATCTCATCTCTGCTCTTGTTGAAGCATAGTTGGTAAGCTGTTCAGTTGTGGAAATGTCTAGCTATACCTAGCTTCATAAGCACTGCTAGTACAGTTTAGAACTTGTATGTAGTTACGACAGATTATAATGTGCTGTTATTTAGATAGACCTAGGCATGTTGTCCACCATGTAATGTTTACTGTATTTCTACCTTGTACACTGTTTTTATGTTTGTTACAAACAGCATATGTGTATTCTAATGTACATTTTTGTTTGTCCATCAGTTTTACCCGATCCTACATCCTGTTAATAAAACTACAGACTTCAAACATGGTCGTAATCATTGACAAGTAGGAAGGCGTTTAGCTGCCTGTCGAGCTCCACATAGACCCCGGGGGTACGTGAAGTGGGGGCAGGACAGTAAAACAACTGCTAAAAACAAGAGGAGAAGATTCAGACTATACAGAGGTCAGCCACGTGCACGCATTCACCTGCAAGCAAGCAACACAGCGATCTCTAAACAGTCACACCATGTCACAAAGTCACACATCTTCTCTAAAGACAAGATCAAGAGCCAGCTCCTCCAAAGCGTCATCTGTCGGCAGTGCAGCCGCCATCGCCCGCGCAAAGGCTGAAGCAGCAAAGGCTCGAGCTGCTTTTGCTGAACAAGAGATGCAACTGAAGTTACAGCAAGCATCCCTGGAAGCAGAGAGGGTACGACAGCAAGCAGCCCTGGAAGCAGAGAAAGCACAACAAGAGGCCTCATTAGAGCTGGAAAGGACACGCCTGCAAGTAACACTGGAGAAGCTCACTATTGAGAAAGAAACAGCAGCCGCCATAGCTGAAGCAGAAATCTTAGAAGCAGCTGCATCTCCTGGTAGTGACCACAGTGGACACAGCAATGTGCTTGGCCTAGAGCAAAGCCCTCAAGATCCACTACAGCGCACTTCAGAGTACGTCCATCAACACTCCATTAGCAGCTCTCAGCCTGCTCAAGAAACCAAAGATATCATCGCTGAGCCAACCCAAAGACATCCTATCCTGCAGCAGGGAACTAATTCCAGACCACAGTTCTACAAGCAAGAGGATGCAGAGCAGCATGATACAGATCAAGTGGACTTCACCCCTCAACAAAGAATCCATTCTTCATTCCAGCACAGAGGAAGTCTCTTCACCCCTAAAGGGTACGATACTGACAGGACTGATGCAAAGATTCCTAAAAGGTATGATCATACACCTCACTCACACCAGAACAATTCTCCAGCGACCCATTTCAGTGCCAATCAAGCCACAACGGACTTTGCTAAGTTCTTTGCTCGACGTGAGCTGGTCAACAAAGGACTTGTAAAGTTCAGCGATCGTCCAGAAAACTATAAAGCTTGGCGATCCTCTTTCCAAAATACAATCAGAGACTTGAGATGTCATGTAGGGAAGAGTTAGATCTCCTAGTAAAGTGGCTCGGAAATGAATCTGCTGAGCATGCTAAGAGAATAAGAGACATTAACGTAAATTACCCAGAAACAGGTCTTAAAATGATCTGGGAGAGACTAGATGAGTGTTATGGTTCAGCAGAGGCTATAGAAAGCTCATTGTTCAAAAGAATTGATGACTTCCCTAGAATAGCCAGTAAGGGATACCAGAAACTTAGAGAACTAAGTGACTTGTTAATGGAACTACAGGTTGCCAAAGCAGATGGAGATCTACCAGGACTTGCATTTCTTGACACAGCCAGAGGTGTCAACCCTATAGTACAAAAGCTTCCTTACAACCTACAAGATAAGTGGCTCACACATGGGTCCAGGTATAAACAAGCTCACAATGTACCATTTCCTCCATTTAGTGTGTTTGTGGACTTTGTTACACAGCAAGCAAAGATTAGGAATGATCCAAGCTTTGATTTTACAATGTCATCTGTCACTCCTCCTGGTCTTAAGCATCATAGAACACCATGGACCGTTCACAAAACCTATATCTATCATACATATTACTCTCACAGGTCTTCAAACTACTTTTACCAGGACGCCACGATCAAGGATCCAGTAAGCATGGTCCCTTGCACAGGAAACCACATTCCCTACTGAAATGCAGAGCCGTCAGGGAAAAGTCGATGGAAGAACGCAAAACCTTCCTCAAAGAGAACAACATATGCTACAAATGTTGCTTGTCGACATCTCACCTTGCCAAGGACTGTAAGGTCAGTGTAAAATGTACAGAATGTGACAGAACAGATCACAACACAGCTTTACACCCTGGTCCAGCTCCATGGACTTTACCACATGCAGAAAGCACTGAGGAACATGATGAAGGTGAGAGTAATACTAGTACCGATACACCAGCAGTTACTTCACAATGTACAGAGGTCTGCAAAGGACTCACAGGTGGCATGTCCTGCTCCAAAAATATGCCTGGTCAGAGTCTACCCATCAGGGCAAAAAGACAAAGCAATTAAGATCTATGCAATTCTAGATGACCAAAGTAACAGTCGCTAGCCAGATCTGCTTTCTTCGAAATGTTTAACACCAAAGGACCCCGCGCTCCCCACTCACTCAACACATGTGCAGGTACTGTTGAGACGGCGGGGAGGAGAGCTACTGGATACCAGGTAGAGTCTATTGATGGTCTCACCTGCTTGCCCTTACCTACCATAATCGAATGCAACCAGATCCCAGACAATAGGCTGAATCCCTACACCAGATGTTGCAGAATATCACTCCCATTTGAGGCGTATAGCTCATCTTATACCAGAAATTGATGCTCAAGCACAGATAATCCTACTCCTGGTAAGATATCTGAGAGTTCACAAAGCTAGAAGCCAAATTAATGGTCCTCACAATGCTCCATATGCCCAGAAACTTGATCTAGGATGGGTCATTATAGGAGATGTTTGTCTAGGGAATGTGCACAAACCGACCTTTGTTAACAACATGCTTACCAAACACGCTAGAGAATGGAGCCCTTCTCTTTTCCAACCGTGTGAAAATATTTCACCTCAAAGAGCTACCACACAGCTTTCAAATACCATGTCCCTTCATAGGCTCTCCATGTGACAATTATGCCTGTGACAGTGACCAGACCATTTGAGATGCACAGTTTTCCAGAGAACTAAAGAGGACAATCAGGTGGCAATGTCATTTGAAGATAAACTGTTCCTAACAATAATGGAGCATGGAATAACCAAAGACAATTCCAATCATTGGGTGCTCCTCTTCCCTTCAGGACTGTGAGACCACGTTTACCTAACAACAGAGAACAATTTACAAACGCTTCATTTCTCTCACACGTAACTTTCAGAGAAACCAGATATGAAAGACCACTTTTTTACATTCATGGAGAAGATTTTGAGATGTGTCATGCAGAGATAGCTCCTACTTTAAAAGACTCTGAGGAGTGCTGGTATCTGCCCATATTCGGAGTATACCACCCAAAGAAACCAGGTCAAATAAGAGTAGTGTTCGACTCCAGTGCCAAGCACGATGGTGTGTCATTAAACGATGTCCTTCTGTCAGGGCCAGACCTGAACAACCGACTCCTTGGAGTACTTCTGCGCTTTCGTAAAGACTCTGTTGCGTTTATGGCTGACATCCAACAGATGTTCCACTGCTTCCTGGTCAAAGAGGAACACAGAAACTTTTTAAGATTCTTCTGGTTCAGAGACAATGATCCTTCCAAAGATCCCATAGAGTATCGCATGCGGGTACATATCTTTGGTAACAGCCCTTCACCTGCAGTAGCCATTTATGGGCTCAAACATTCCGCTAAGGAGGGTGAGAAAGAATATGGATCAGATGTTAGACACTTTGTAGAAAAAATTTTTACGTGGATGACGGTTTAAACTCACTACCCACAATTGAGGCTGCAATCAGTCTTCTCAAAAGAGCCCAAGAAATGCTTGCCAATTCAACTTAAGAACTTCATAAAATTGCATCCAACAGTAAAGAATTAATGGAAGCCTTTCCAACACTTGACTACTCAAATGACTTAAAAGACTTAGATTTGAGTACCGACACTCTTCCTATGCAACGTAGTCTTGGACTTCTCTGGGATTTACAGTCTGACACCTTTACGTTCCAAGTAAGCAAGGAAGAAAAACCGTTTACCCGAAGAGGAGTCTTGTCTACCATAAACAGCTTGTATGACCCTTTAGGATTTGCGGCTCCTGTCACTATTCAAGGTAAAGCAATACTCAGAGACTTAACCCGTGATACTTTTTACTGGGACGACCCAATCCCTATTGAAAGAAAAGAACAGTGGATACAATGGAAGAACTCTCTAACTGCTCTATCTAATCTTCATATCGCACGTTCATATGCACCTGTTCCATCCACTGAAATTCAAATACAAAAACTCTGTGTGTTTTCTGATGCTTCTGTCAAAGCTATTGCTGCTGTAGCCTATTTGAAGACAATAGATGTCAAAGGACAATTCTACATTGGATTCGTCATGGGCAAAACAAAACTTTCACCACTCCCTGAACACACAATACCCAGACTAGAACTTTGTGCTGCAGTATTAGCAGTTGAGCTTGCCTAACTGATCACGACAGAACTGAATATGGAAATAAAAATGTTGAGTTTTACACAGATAGCGAAGTAGTCCTGGGCTATATATACAATGAAACCAAGCGTTTTTATGTCTACGTCAACAACAGGGTGTTACGAATCAGAAGGTTAACCTGTCCAAAACAATGGCATTTTGTACCTACAGACCATAATCCTGCAGACCAAGCAACTAGATCTACAGCTGCTGACCAACTAAAAGATACAATCTGGTTTACAGGTCCTGCACTTCTGTACAACTCAGACCACAACACCACAAATCTTGAGAAATTTGAACTAGTGGATGTAGACACAGATATTGAAATCCGTCCTCAGGTGTCAACGTTGCATACAGAAGTTACAAGCAGCAGACTCAAGTCTCATAGATTTAGTAGATTCTCTACCTGGAAATCACTTATTCGAGCCATCACCTACTTAACCCACATGGCACGTTCTTTCAAAAATGCCTTGACTACGCATACCAATAACTGTCAATCCCATAGAAACGAATGGCCTCTAGGACTTATCACCAAAACCCTCCCAAGCGAAGACGGAAGCATACGCAAAGTAGAGGTCAAGGTGCATAGGCAGAATGAGACTAAACTGTTCCTCAGACCAGTTACTGAACTCATATTACTGTTTTCTCCTGAGGACTCTGTTAGTGGCATCATTTGACGCCAGGCGGGGAGTGTGCTGCTCATAGACACATATTACTTGTAATTCAAGATGGTTTACATGCATTAGTTAAATAATTAATGCCTTTGGTGCCACCTTGTGGCCTTTGTTTGTAAGGTTTTACAAATGATATTGTTTCCTGTTTAAGAGGAAGTTCTTTGCATTATGGGTAGATGACTCATTTCACATCATGTCTGCACAGAAGAGGACTCACCCATCTCATCTCTGCTCTTGTTGAAGCATAGTTGGTAAGCTGTTCAGTTGTGGAAATGTCTAGCTATACCTAGCTTCATAAGCACTGCTAGTACAGTTTAGAACTTGTATGTAGTTACGACAGATTATAATGTGCTGTTATTTAGATAGACCTAGGCATGTTGTCCACCATGTAATGTTTACTGTATTTCTACCTTGTACACTGTTTTTATGTTTGTTACAAACAGCATATGTGTATTCTAATGTACATTTTTGTTTGTCCATCAGTTTTACCCGATCCTACATCCTGTTAATAAACTACAGACTTCAAACACGGTCTTAATCATTGACAAGTAGGAAGGCGTTTAGCTGCCTGTCGAGCTCCACATAGACCCCGGGGGTACGTGAAGTGGGGGCAGGACAATAGCCCCATGTAGATAAGTAAGTATATATGCCTTTTGTAGGTACATAATTAGGTAAACAGCCCCTATGTAGATAGGTATACAGCCCCCTGTAGATAGGTAGGTATATATGTCCCCTTTAGGTAGGTATACAACCCCTCTAGGTATATGTCCCCCGGTAGATAGGTAGATATATAGCCCCCTGTAGGTAGATATGTGTACAGCCCCCTGTAGGTATACAGTCCCCTTTAGTTATGTAGGTATACAGTCCCCTTTAGTTATATAGGTATACAGCCCCCTGTAAGTATATATACAGTCCCCTGTAGGTAGATAGGTGTACAGACCCCTGTATATATACAGACCCCTATAGGTAGATAGGCATACAGACCCCCTGTAGGTATATATACAGCCCCTTGTAGGTAGATAGGCAGATGTATAGGCCCCTCTAACTAACTAGAAAAACGATACTCACCTCTCCCTGTTCCCCTGCCAAGCAGATAGTTCCAGGAGTGTTAGCATCGTAATGTCATCACGTCGTCTACGTCATAGGAGTATTCAGTCTGCGGTGCAGGGTGCTCCTTCATAGTTCTTAACTGTATGTGCATCCAGTTTTGGGTCTGCACAACAATATATCACCTGGACCTGCCGTTCCACCCCCTGCCTCCCACTTGCTATGCCACTGACATTACTTAATTCCTTTAGGACATGGGAGTGTATACCATTAGGACCTGGTGATTTGTCTATTTTATTCTTCTTAAAGGGGTTGTATCGTTTGAACTGTTCATGCTGTTCAGCTAATTCTCTAAAATTGAATTAGAAATCCAGGGGTGAGTCTCTCCTCTCAGCAGGCATATCTCCCCTCCCAGGAGGTGTGTCTCTCCTCACTGAAGACCTGTGACATCATCATTCTGACTGTGCAGTAGAAGCCGAAGGATGTCTGCAGAGGACAGCTCCTCAGCCTCCTGCATGCTTATGTGTCTGCAGAGCTTCAGGCTCCTTGCTGTGCTATAAGCAGTTATACAGTCAGCCTGAACTGATGAGACATGTGAGGAGTGTATACTGCCCCCCCTACCCGCCCCCCCCCCCCTTCCCCTCTGTTACCAGACAGGAGACTGTATGACTGTGGTATATGCAGTTATACACACAGCCTGAACTGATGAGACATGTGAGGAGTGTACACTGCCCCCCCTTCCCCTCTGTTACCACACAGGAGACTGTATGACTGTGGTATATGCAGTTATACACACAGCCTGAACTGATGAGACATGTGAGGAGTGTATACTGCCCCCCCTTCCCCTCTGTTACCAGACAGCAGACTGAGTTATATGAAGCAATGCACACTGCCCTCCCCCCTCATCTCCCCCTGTTAACAGGTAGGAGACTCTATAAGGCTGTGTTATATGAGGGGATCTGTGACTTACACAGCCAGTAATTGCCCAGATCATTCACCCTAGAGCTGGGAGATGTGTATAGAGACAGCAGCCCTTGGTTTCACTATCGATTTTAACAGCTCAGAGGGGAGTAACTACAGAGTGTGCAGGCAGCCAATCACAGCGCAGGGGGCGTGTCTGGGCGTTTCCTATTTGGGGGCGATCCCAACAAGCTGAATGAAATGTCAGTAGGCCAATTACAGTGCAGGGGGCATGTCTAGGGGGCGGGGTCCGGCCAGGGGGCGTGTCACGACCAGCAGCAGCAGAAATAGAACACAGATGCATGGAAAAACTCATATCTGCTAAACCAAGTGACTAAGGTAATGCAACCCAATTACAAAAGTGCTTATTTTTACTGTCCCCATAATCTGAGACATGATCTTTGTAGCGATACAACCCCTTTAAGGCAGAGCTGCACTTCTTCTTGGGTTAGACAGGAAACATTTAGGGCCCTATCTATGAAAACTGTCTAGGTCTAAAACTCACTTTGTTGCCAATAGCAACCCATCAGAGCTCCCGTTTTATTTCATATAGTGCTCTGGAAAAAGGAGAGGGGTGCTCTGATTGGTTGCTATGGGCAACAAAGTGAGTTTTAGATCTAGACAGTTTTCATAGATAGGGCCCTTAATGTAGAGTTTACCTCATTAATCTGCACATCAACAGGAATGTCATTTTTTTAATAGATTTGCATACTCCTCATTACCTTTTACAATACCTTCCTCATTACTTTTTACGGGGCCAACAATATCCTTTTTAATCTTTTTAATCTATTTTTATAGTTAAAAAATATTTTGGGCAATACGCCTTTCTGCCTCCAGCTTTGCTGTCTTTTTTTTTTTTTTTTTTTACATAATTTATTTTTTTTCCTTATACCTTTTTAGTACTTTTTCACATCCCTCCTGTTTAAGTAGCTTAAATGTTTTATTATTGTTATTTATTGCCTCCTTTACATCTTTGTTGATCCACATTGTTTTTTTTCCCTGTTTTTTCCGGTTTCCCATCTAGTTGGTTCCTGTTATTGACAAAAATCTGTTTCCTTTATGAGAGTCCCAGATTTCAGTTTCCCAATTTATGTCTGGGCAATTGAAGTCACCCACAATAACAATCTCATTGCGATTAGCTGTCTCATCTATTTGTTTGAATCTCTGGAATTGCAGATTGACTGTATCAATCATGTGCTACTGATTTACATCAGTGTTCAAAAGTGAACAGCTCTACATAGTGATGTAAGCAGAAGCACATGAATTCTGCAACCAATCAGGCTGTATTCATGTTGTGTGCCCAAGAAAACTTATTTTAATGATCCTGCTGTTGCTATTGCCCACACAGTTAGACTTTCGTATTAAAGGGGTTGTTTCTTTACAAAGATTAGATTTGAACATGTATGGAATGTTATAGCAAGATTTTTTACAAATACATTAGTCTTTTGATAACCTTGGTCAGGAGATAACGGAGATTTTATCTGCTCTTAGAGCTCACGGGTTTCTCTGGTTACTCTCAAGCCCTCCTTTCCTGATTAGTCAGAGAGCAGGAAGTGACCTCACCAGAATGGACTGCAGCTTTGAGAACAGAGTGTGTTATCTCTAACAAACAAAGGAGATGAATTCCTTTTGATTGTTTACTTTAAGCTATGCAGCCCTCTGAACTATAGATTACATTTCTTGCAGTCACGTCATTGCAGTTAGAAGAGCTGGGAATATGGAGCTGATATGCTAACTACTAATATAGAACAACCCACAGCCTAACCAAGAAGAGTGAGGAAAAGCGAATCTGAAGCTGCCTGTGGATTTGTGAAACAGTATGGTGAGACAACCCCTTTAAATGCCCATAGCTTTCTGCATTGAATGTTACCTCGGCCCCTCCTTTTAGCTCTAAATGACAAATCTAAGATTCAGTCAGGAGATAGCAACAGCTGTCACTCAGTGCTGACAGGAGAGGCCATGGAAGCACTCAATGCAGAGAACTGTGGGCACTTAACATGAAAGCCCCACCTTCTGGGCACTTGTGCTAGTGTCAGGCAGGTAATTAAACTTTTCTGCATTTTTCATGCAATATACATAACTATAACATAAGGTATGTTTCTTCTCCTCTCCCCCACATCTATATAGCATTGATAGCAGTTTTAAGTGTTAAACATACAATGGCCATCCACGAACCAATTAATATTATAATATATTAATATTACATGTTGAATTACTTGTGCACAAAATATACAGTGTACACCAAAGGACTCAGGCCAATGGTATTGCATCATAGAGCTCTTGAAAGTGAGCCAGCTGTGGAACAAGCACTCTGAACAGCTTGCTCATCTCTTCCCACATATGCTTTGTGTTGATTGAGATCTGGCTCTTTTTAAAAACCTGCAATTTATACATTTACTTTACTGACAGCTCCAAGTCTCTTGCAGTCCTAGATTTGTAGAAAGGTTATTTTTGTGAAACATTTTTGGTGTAAAGACATAAGTACTGTAGCCATGACCATACAATGCCTCGCTGCCAATCCGGAGGTAGGTGCTCCCTTAACATATAATATTAATTGGATCTGGGATGACCATTGTAAATTGAAGCCATAATTATGGAAAGCTGGTAAGTGGTTCTGAAGCCCCAAAAGGTCACCCAACAAAATGTGAAATGAAGATTGCATGAAATTTAAGCAAATAAGTAATCCAGGTAAAGTAAGTCCTTACATACAATAGGCCGAAAGAACTGCTTTAAGCTGGAAATCACTTTGTATGTTGAGGACAGGAGCTTCTTTGAATCATTTACTTAATACACAATGTACCATAAAAAAGAAAATGGGGATGCACTGAAGATGGCACGTTCCGTGAGTTTTTCCAGCAAGATGGTGCACCACCGCATTATGGGTGTCAGGTCCGAGCATTCCTACATGAACAGTTTCCTGGAAAGTGGATTGGTCATCGTAGGCCAGTTGAATGGCCACTAAGGTCTCCCAATCTGACCCCCTTTGACTTTCATCTTTGGGGTCATCTGAAGGCAATTGTCTATGCTGTGAAGATACGAGATGCGCAGCATCTGAAACAACGGATACTGGAAGCCTGTGCTAGCATTTCTTCTGCGGTGTTGCTTTCATTGTGTCAAGAGTGGGAGAAGAGGGTTGCATCGACAATCCTATATTTACTATTTTGCCGTAGGCAAACTTAAACTCTATCAGTTCTCTATCTGTTAAACACTAAAACGTAACTTTTATTATATATAACTCTTAACCTCTATACACACTATTTAAAAACCTGATCTCTAACCTCATCATTAACCCTTTTTGCTTCTAAAAGAGGGAATAACTCCCTTTCTATTATCAAGTCTGGTGGAGCACCACCTATAACAGGAGAGCCTTATATCTATAGCAAATTACTAACTCCAGTAAGGGATCCCAAGCCTACCACCTGGGCAGTCGTGGTAGGCTTGGGATCCCTTACTGGAGTTAGTAATTTGCTATAGATATAAGGCTCTCCTGTTAATAGTGGTACTCCACCAGACTTGATAATAGAAAGGGATTATTCCCTCTTTCAGAAGCAAAAAGGGTTAAATGATGAGGTTAAGATCAGTTTAAAAAATAGTGTTATAGGGGTTAAATTTATATAAAAAAAGTTATTTTTTATTTTTAACAATAGAGAAGAAGATTTAAGTTTCCCTACCAAAATATAAATAAGTGATAAAAGTCACTCTCTGTTCTTTTTGCGAGTTTCCCCAAATTTTTTGGATTTTTAAAAAATTAAACCAAAAATTTTGGGCCCTTTTGAAAAAATATAGGAAAACGTAACATAAAAGAAAAAAGAAATAAAAAACCTTTTTTTTTTCCAAATTTTTTACATTATGTGTTCATGACCTCTTCCCCCTTGGAAAAAAAAAAAGTTGAACCAAAATGGCCAAATTCAAAATGGCCCCAAGGGGCAACACCCTCTTGAAAAATTTTCCCCCCTCCCATAACTAATTGCCACAAAAGGGGAAATTGATATCACCAACCATTCCCATTTTATTTTTGTGTCCCAAAAAAAAGCCCACCCCGTATACCACACGTATAAGAGGGGCACTACAGACCAAAAAAACCCTGCATGCATGCCCACAAGGGTTTTCAAATAAAATCTTCATAAAATTTGGGGGATCTTTCTTCAATCAATTTTTTAATCGCAATGCCTGGGGTTGATGTGGTTTTATCAATGGGGATATAATTTAGCATTTTAAACAAAGTTAAAAATCATGCAGCGGATGGAAAAGCAAACATTTTAGCCAATAATTATACATACTTTTTAACAGCCACACATTTTTTTTTAAGTGTTTCTCTCAACACCTATTTAAAATGGAAGCAAAACTTTATTCCCTTGGGGGAAAAGCTGTGCAAAGGGGAAAGTAGCCCCAAAATGCAATACAGTCAGTGCAAAACTGGATAAGGGGGCACTAACGTGCATGGGAAACGTAAAAAAGGGGTAATAGCAAGAGAGAGTCTATCTTTGGGGGTTTGATCAGCCTATGTTTTTCTCTTTCAGTATCTTCCCGTGTAGAAATTTTTGTATTCCCTACCTAAAAGAAAACGCTGACCTACAAGTGTTCCCTGTGAGAGTTATACAGTCTTTTAGAACGTCTTCAGAGAAATCACTCTGCTATCGGGTGAGATTAGGGGTTTTGCCACGATGTAATGTTGACGTGGGATCCTCCAAAATGGGTATTTAATCACTTTTCTAAATATATAAACAAAAATTAAGCCTGTAACAGCTACAGCATTGCTCAGTCCCCCTTAGTTACCTGAAAGTTTGCATTAGACAGGACCAGAGGAGCTGACAAGAGCTGACAGGCTGTGCTTGGCTTGCATGAAACACTTCTTATCTGATGACAGGGAACATGACTGAGCTTTCAAGGAGAAAGTGCAGTGTATGAGTCTTTCTGCTGTATAGATAATCCACTGTTGTAATGTAATTATTTGAGTTAACTTTTGAGACGCTCCCTTATTCCTCACTCCTATTTCACCCCCTCCCTCTCACCCCTGCAGCGTTCATGACTCGCATGATTTGTTTATATTCTCCTCTGTGCTGATAAGGAGGTAAGTAATTCTCTTCCTTGCAAAACCCCTTTAAACCCTCCTCATCTTGTGACTTTGTCCCCATTATATCCTTGGGGGAATATAAATGGAAAGTTAATGTTGCTCCATTGTATAAAAAAGCTGTTTGTATATCACAGCATGAGTGCGATTCCTGTCTGACCAGCACCATTAAATATATTTAGGCTTCATACAGGCGGGATGAAGTTTTATATGATGTCTTTTCAACGGACTGGGTCTGTCATAGTTGGAGATGATCTTCTAGAGTGACTCTTCGAAATGCTTATGATTTTGTGGACATGAAAAGTTTAATCTTAATTTTTCTGTTTTGTATTCTTGTGGTTATTTTTTTCTATTCACCCACGCTATGTCTTTGTTTATTTTTGCAGGTGGAGTTGTTCTTTATTTATTAGCCTTGGTTTATTTACTGTACATTATCTTTTCATTTTTATGCTATGCACCAATTATCATAAATGATTTTATAACTACAGTATATTGTACAGGTTGTTACAGTTGTGATGATACCAAATAAGTACAGTGCCTTGCAAAGTATTCAGCCCCTTTGAACTTTTCAACCTTTTGCCACATTTCAGGCTTCAAACATAAAGATATAAAAAAAATTTTTTGTGAAGAATCAACAAGTGGGACACAATTGTGAAGTAGAACGAAATTTATTGGATAGTTTAAACTTTTGTAAAATTTTTTGGCCCCCTCAAGTTAATACTTTGTAGCGCCACCTTTTGCTGCGATTACACCTACAAGTCACTTGGGGTATGTCTCTATCAGTTTTGCACATCGAGAGACTGAAATTCTTGCCCATTCTTCCTTGGAAAACAGCTGGAGCTCAGTGAGGTTGGAGAGAGAGCGTTAGTGAGCAGCTGGAGCTCAGGGAGGTTGGATGGAGAGCGTTTGTGAGCAGCTGGAGCTCAGGGAGGTTGGATGGAGAGCGTTTGTGAGCAGCTGGAGCTCAGTGGGGTTGGATAGAGAGCGTTTGTGAACAGCTGGAGCTCAGGGAGGTTGGATGGAGAGCGTTTGTGAACAGCAGTTTTCAGCTCTTTCCACAGATTCTCGATTGGATTCAGCTCTGGACTGTGACTCGGCCATTCTAACACCTGGATACGTTTATTTGTGAACCTTCCATTGTAGATTTTGCTTTTTGTTTGGGATCATTGTCTTGTTGGAAGATAAATCTCCGTCCCAGTCTCAGGTCTTTTGCAGACTCCAACAGGTTTTCTTCCAGAATGGTCCTGTATTTGGCTCCATCCATCTTCCCATCAATTTTAACTATCTTCAATGTCCCTGCTGAAGAAAAGCTCAAACAATGATGCTGCCCCCACCATGTGTGACAGTGGGGATGGTGTGTTCAGGGGGATGAGCTGTTTTGCTTTTACGCCAAACATATCGTTTTGCATTGTGGCCAAAAAGTACGATTTTGGTTTCATGTGACCAGAGCACCTTCTTCCACATGGTTGGTGTCTCCCAGGTGGCTTGTGGCAAACTTCAAATGAGACTTTTTATGGATATCTTTGAGAAAGGGGCTTTTTCTTGCACTCTTCCATTAAAGGCCAGATTTGTGCAGTGCACGACTGATTGTTGTCCTATGGACAATCTCCCACCTCTCTGTAGATCTCTGCAGTTCACCAGAGTGATCATGGGCCTCTGGCTGCATCTCTGATCAGTCTTCTCCTGTTTGAGATGAAAGTTTAGGGGAGGCAGTAGATTGCAGTGGTCTGATACTCCTTCGATTTCAATATGATCGCTTGCACATGCTCCTTGGGATGTTTTAAAGTTTGGGAAATCTTTTTGTACCCAAATCCGGCTTTAAACTTCTCCAAAAACAGTATCACGGACCTGCCTAGTGTGTTCCTTGTCTTCATGATGCTCTCTGCGCTTTAAAAACAGAACCCTGAGACTATCACAGTGCAGGTGCATTTATACGGAACTTGTTTACACACAGGTGGATTACATTTATCACCATCAGTCATTTAGGACAACATTGGATCATTCAGAGATCCTCACTGAACTTCTGGAGTGATTTGCTGCACTGAAGTAAAGGGGCCGAATAATATTGCACACCCCACTTTTCAGGTTTTTATTTTTTACAAAAGTTTAAAATATCCAATAAATTTCGTTCCACTTAACAATTGTGTCCCACTTGTTGATTTTTTCACAAAAAATTAAATTTAATATCTTATCGTTTGAAGCCAAAAAATGTGGCAAAAGGTTGAAAAGTTCAAAGGGGCCGAATACTTTCGCAAGGCACTGTATATAGTATTTCATGTCATGGTGGAACTTCATAAAGCTTATTTATTGTAAAAATTTGATTTTTTATTTGTTTTGGTTTTTTTTACTTTTTTTTAACTTTACATTGTTATTGTGGGATTTTTAATTCAGACTATTTGTTTAACTATGATGGAGAATATTCATTTACATGGGACTCTATATGCTGCTGCATTAGTCTGAATATGGTTAGATAGTCTTTAAAAGGGTTGTACAGTTCTTAGAAAAAAAATTAATAGTATGCTGCAGGTTCTTGGTTCTAGTGCTGTGCCTCTCCTGTCTTTTGTTTTTTTTCTTCTACTTACGAATGGGAAGCTCACTGTTGTTGCCACCATTTGGCTGCAGTGGTCTCTTCTTACATCACCAATTGGAGCTGTTCACTTTGGTGGCACATGACCTGCAGTGAATCAGTGCCTGCAGCAGTGCGGTTCCCGTTTGGAAGTAGAAGAAGGAAAACAGAAGACCAGAGAGACAGAGCGCTGGAACCAAAGACGAAGATGAATTTAGTTTTTTTTTTTTTTTTTTTAATAATGCACTTACAGCTTACTATTAATTTTTGCTAAGAACTAGGTGATGCTCAGCAGTCTGCTCACAGTAGAAATAAGGAAAGTAGCCTTCTCAGTCACTCACTTTGTATGTCTTAGTCTTGATTGTAGCTCATAACGGATTAACTACATCTGAGGTTTCGTTTGGAACCTCTATTACAGATTCCATCAAAAATGAAGGAAGAGACGTAGTATGCTGCACTATATTTTTTCTTTATACACTGAACACCATGACAGACACCCAGTGGATCCCATTGTAGCTAATGGGGTCCATTGGACGCTGTTCCTGTCCGTCATTAAAACATCTGGTTTCACCTCTGCTCTGAAGGCTCTGGAAAGGACCTCCGATGCAGACATGAACATGGAATAAGTGCTCAGATGCTGCATTGTTATGGTAACACAGCACCCCACAATCTGGCAATTTAAACTTACTAGAAACTTTTTGCAGCAATTACAAGCAATAGTTAAATTCATTAAGGTCCTATTGACATCACGTTTTTAGATTCCATCAGTGGAATCCATCAGGATACCTTGAAAAAAGTATCCCAACTGAAACCAGGTAGAGCCTTAGGGAACTATAGGAAAAATGTAATCTTTTAGTCTATGCTTGCTCTATTTCCCAATCATATGTTACTTGGGCTGGAGATATAAGTATGGTATACCAGAAGGGTATCACTGATGGAGGCCAAAGACGTGATGTTAATGGGGCTGAAATAGGCTAATGCTTGCTGCATCTGCTTAATTATGACATGATATTTGCTATGCATTTATTTCTTGCATTTCTCCTTTTATGTAAATGATATATTGTGACTTTCATTTTCTCATTTCCCACAGAGCTTACCAAGCAAGTAAAATACTTTTGCCAGAATCTCTATTTACCTTCATACTGATACTTATCTATTAAATCTTCACTTCAGATTACTGCTTTATGCTGCCGCTTTTTATAGGCTGTTAAATTCATTTAGTGATAGAACACAATGGGACAGTTGTGCTTTTGCTTAAGAAGGTTTGTATATAGGCTTTCAGCCTAACTCAGTATCTGGCAGCAAAGGATTTTTGAATTCAGGGGCGTGCTTCTTGTCTGCCTCTTCTCCTCCCTCTTCCCCCCTCCCCTCAGCACACAGATGACTCTCCTCCTGGACTGCAGGGGGAGGGCGAGGGGGTTTGCTGCCAGGGTTAACCCTGTGTGTGCCTGCCTAGATCTGCTGCTGAATCAGCCATACTGTGCTGTGGTTGAGCTCTTGCTGCTCTTCTCCATAGAGTCAGGAGACAGGAGAGGGCTGATCTATGAGTATGGAGAGGTCTGTGAAGCTGTGTATGCTATATTCAGAAACAGATGAGTCATCAGCACTGACAGCCAGTGAGATAAAGATCAACAGGTCGGCTGCTATAGGGAATTCAGGAGCTGATAGCACTACTACTAACAGGGATAAGTCAAAATCAGTAGGACATTTGTAATGAACATATATTGCAATGCTGCTTGTTTTTTAAAGATCTTTTAATTAAAACCCAATCATTGTAGCGAGACAACCCCTTTAACTGTACTATTAACCCCTAAAGCACCCGCCTATTTGTGTTCTTTATTTTAATTTTTTTTAATAGCCAAACCCCACATTTTTTAATCCCCTTTCCAAAATCAATATTTTTTTTATTTTTTTACCTACATAGACATAAAAGGGCTTGTTTTCTGCAGGACCAGTTTTATTTTTAATGGTATCATTCAATGTACCATATAATAAATATATTGTGGAAAACAAAAACAAATGTTGTGGGGCTAAATTGCTAAAAAATGTAACTACAAATTTTTTTGTGGGGGTTTCAGTTCTATGGAATTACCTGTGTGTATAAATGACATGTTATCTATATACTGTGGTCAGTACTATTCTGCCAATACCCAAATTGTATTGTTTTAGTCATGCTTTGATATTTTTAAGAAAAAATTAAGAACTTTAAAAAAAAAAAAAAAAAAAAAAAACTGCTTTGCATCGCCATTTTCTGAGAGCATTAACTTTTTTTTTATTTTTCCAACAATGGAGCTGTGTGGTGGCTAATTTTTTTCTGCGTGAAGTAGAGTTTTTATTGCCATTAATTTTGGTACATGCAACTTAGTAATCACCTCTTTTCTGGGAAGTGATTCTGGGGTTGGATAAGTATTCATTTATTTTTTTATGGTAGTCACTGGATGGGATGAAAAACATGATTATCTCATAGATTGGACTTTTATAGAGATGACAATACCAATAATGATAATAATTTTTTTATATTGGGACTTCATAAAGTTTATGGAAAGATGGGTTTTTCATTTGTCATTTTTGAAAATTATATTTACATTTTAAAATTTTTCTGCTGTACTTTTTAGTCCCCCTGAGAACATCCGATCACTTAATTGCTTGCGTTATAAAATGCAGTATTAATGTACCACAGTATATAGCAACTTAAAGAGTGTTCTGGAACTGATTAGTTCTCATTCGTCCTTCGGGGTATGAGTAAAAATAGAAGAGAAGACTCATGCTTACCTCACAGACATTCCTGTTCACTCCTGGCTACCGCTATGTTCAACCAGGAAGTAAGCAGTGAACGTCCATCATTCACGAGACAATCCCAGCCAATCACAGGCCACAACGTCACCTGCATGTGACCTCTTTAGCCTTTAATTGGCTGGAGTTGTCACGAGAACGCTGAAGGTTCACTGTTTCAGCCCGGGATGAACGCATCGGCAGCTGGGAGTGAACGAGAGCGTCCGGAAGGTAAGTATGAGTCTTCTCTTCTACTTTTACTCATACGAGCATTGATAAGTCCTGGAACACCCCTTTAATTGATCTTCTGTTACATGCTTGGTATGGAGTGGACTCAGTAAGTAAGCCTGCTCCACACACCCTTGATGACGCCATGACATACTGTTTTGGCATGGGTCGGTAAGTTGTTAAACTGATATAAAAAAACTCAACAATATTGTGTCACTTACCATATCAAAGAAACACTAGGACGTGCATACACCTTGAAATCTACTCTAGTGGGTTGCAGACAGGCTTGTGAACCCAGCCCTACTGAGCAAAATGAAACTCAAAGGGTCCGTGCCCTGGATGTTTTAAGATCCTGGCAATGTCCCTGGATTGGAGAGAAGCAAAGGAGTTCCTGGGATACTTTTTTTTATTTCTTGTGCATTCTCTATGTTTAGTATTAATTTTAGTTTAAGGTTTTAGTTTATAGTTTAAAGAAGATGTAAATACTGAAAAAGGCTGAAGAACCTGACACATAAAAGTACCAGCAGCACTGATCATGATATCATCTTCTTCCTTCACCTTGTAATGTTCTGTCTTCTATATTTGAGCCTTGAAGCATTTATTCTATCTCAGCCCTCCTCCTCACATATTTCAGATCATTCCAACCTATGGCTGGAGGGCAAACTGCTGACAGAGGCTTTCTACTGAGCTGCAATATGAGAGAAGCCATGAAAAGCCCATGTATTTCCATAAACCTTTCTTCCCAGTCAAAAAAGAGGGGGTAATGGAGGAGAGTACAAATGTTTGGAGAACTATACTGATTAGTGTTGAGCGATTGCGTTGGCTATCGAGATCGATCGATAGTCGACAGTCGGCCGCTATCGATAAGGTTTTTCGATAGTAAGCATCGATTATGCGCGATGACCATGATAGTCTAGGGGAGAGCAACAACACCTTCTTTATTACAACCCCAAACCAGGCTGGAGAAGCTGAAATTAACATCCACAACAGTCAAATGGAACGTGCTACATCTTAGCAACACACTTAGGTTTATAAAAGTCACAGAAAAAAAAGTCACAAGACCATTTACTATCCCGGTCTTGTACCACAGCCTACCCCTTATACTGCATCACCCACAATATAAAGTGGCCAGAAAGCAGTATGTTTGAAACCACTCATGTTACTTGAACTGACATTGAATCTCCCTGTCCTGGAACGCAGCAGGACCAAAACCGTGCACGACCCCCACATTTAAAAATGCCGAAAATGGGTCTTTCAACCACCATTTTAGTTTTCACTGACATTGACTATACCTGTCCCTGGCCACACATGAGCCCCAAACCTGCATGACCCCCACCTTTAAAAAAGTGGCCGAAAAAAGAGTCTTTCAACCACCATTTTAGTTTCACTGGACATTGACTATACCTTCCTGCCACAGCAGAGCCCCAAACCTGCATGACCCCCCACAATTAAAAAGTGCCGGAAAAATGATCCTTCAACCACCATTTAGTTGAACTGGACTCATTGACTATACCCTCCGGCCACAGCATGAGCCCCAAACCTTGCAGACCCCACATTTAAAAAGTGCCGGATAAGAGTCCTTTTTCAACCACCATTGTAGTTGAACTGGACATTGACCTATACCTTCCTGGCCACAGCATGAGCCCCAAAACTGCATGACCCCCACATTTAAAAAGTGCCATAAAAAGGAGTCTTTCAACCACCATTTTATTGAAACTGACATTACTAAACCTGTCTCCTGGGCCACAGCATGAACCCCCAAACCTAGGCATGACCCCCACATTTAAACAGTGCACGGAAAAAAGAGTCTTTCAAACCCCCATTTTAGTTGAACTGACATTGACTAATACCTGTCCTGGTCCACAGCAAGAGCCCCAAACCTGCATGACCCCCACATTTAAAAAGTGCCGGAAAAAGAGTCTTTCAACCACCCATTTTAGTTTGAACTGAATTGACTAACTCCCTGGGCACAGCATGATATCCCCAAACCTGCATGACCACCCCACATTTAAAAAGTGCCCGGAGAAAAGGAGTCTTTCCAACACCATTTTGTTGAACTGGAACATTGACTATACCTGTCCCTGGCCACAGCATGACCCCAAACCTGCATGAACCCCCACATTTAAAAAGTGCCGAAAAAGAGTCTTTCACCCACCATTTTATTGAACTGGACAATGACTATACCTGTCCCTGGCCACAGCATGAGCCCCAAACCTGCATGACCCCCACATTAATAAAGTGCCGAAAAAGGAGTCTTTCAACCACCATTTTAGTTTTCACTGACCATTGACTAGACCTGTCACTGGCCACAGCATGAAGCCCCAAACCTGCATGACACCCCAAATTTTAAAAAGTGCCAGGAAAAAGGGTCTTTCAACCACCAGTTTAGTTGAACTGGGACATTGACTATACCTGTCCTGGGCCACACATGACCCCAAACCTGCATGACCCCCCATTTAAAAAGTGCCGGAAAAAGGAGTCTTTCAACCACCAATTTTAGTTGAACTGGACATTGTCTAACCTGTCCTGCCACAGATAGCCCCAAACCTCATGACCCCCACAATTTAAAAAGTGCCGAAAAAGAAGTCTTTTCATCCACCATTTTAGTTGAAACTGGACATTGACTATACCTGTCCTGCCACAGCATGAGCCCCACTATAACCTCATGAACCCCCCACATTAAAAATGCCGGAAAAGGAGTCTTTCAACACCATTTAGTTTATCACTGACATTGCTTTACCTGTCCTGGCCACAGCATGAGCCCCAACCTGCAAGACCCCAATATAAAAATGCCGGAAAAAGAGTCTTTCACACCATTTTGTTAGTTGAACTGGAAACAGGTCTATCCTGTCCTGGCCACAGCATAGCCCCAAACCTCATGACCCCACATTTTAAAAAGTGCCGAAAAAGGAGTCTTTAACCCACCATTTTAGTTACACTGGACATTGACTATACCTGTCCTGGCCACAGCAGAGCCCCCAAACCTGCATGAGACCCCCACATTTAAAAAGAGCCGGAAAAAGGAGTCTTCAAACCACTCATTTTAGATTTCACTGACATTGACTATACCTTCCTGGGCCACAGCATGAAGCCCCAACCTGCATGAACCCCACTTTTAAAAAGTGGCCGGAAAAAGAGTCTTCCAACCACCATTTCTAGTTGAACTGGACATTGACTATACCCCTGTTTCTGGCCACAAGCAAAGAGCCACAAACCTGGCATGACCCCCACATTTAAAAAATGCCGGAAAAAGGATCTTTCAAAACACCATTTTAGTTGAACTTGGGACATTGACTATACCTTCCTGGGCCACAGCATGACCCCAAACCTGCATGACCCCCACATTTAAAAAGTCCGGAAAAAAGGATCTTCAACCACCATTTTATTGAACTGGACATTGACTATACCTGTCCTGGCCACAGCAATGAGCCCCAAACCTGCAATGAACCGCCACATTAAAAAGTGCCGAAAAGGAGTCTTTTCACCACCATTTTAGTTTCATTGGACATTGTCTATACCTGTCCTGGCCCAGCATAGCCCCAAAAACTGCATGACCCCCACAAATTAATAAGTGCCGGAAAAAGGATCTTTCAACCACCATTTTAAGTTTCACTGGACTTGACTATACCGTCCTGGCCACAGTCATGACCCCAAAAACCTGCATGACCCCCACATTTAAAAAGTCCGGAAAAGGAGTCTTTCACCACCATTTTTATTTTCATATGGACATTGACTAATACCTGTCCCTGGGCCACAGCATGAGCCCCAAACCTGCATGTGACCCCCACATTTAAAAAGTGCCGAAAAGAGTCTTTCAACCACCATTTTATTTCACTGGACATGACTATACCTGTTCCTCTGGCCACACATGACCCCAAACCTCACGACCCCCCAACTATTTAAAAAGTGCCGGAAAAGAGTCCTTTCAAACCACAATTTTAGTTGAAACTGGACATTGACTATACCTGTCCTGGGCACAAGCATGAGCCCCAAACCGCATGAACCGCCACATTTAAAAGGTGCCGGAAAAAGGATCTTTCACCACCATTTAGTTTCACTGGACATTGACTAACCTGTCCCAGGGCCACAGCATGAGCCCCCAAACCTGGCATGACCCCACATTAAAAAAGTGGCGGGAAAAAGGAGTCATTCAACCACCATTTTAGTTTCATTGAGACATTGACTACACCTGTCCCTGGCCACAGCATGAGCCCCAAACCTGCTGACCCCCACATTTAAAAGTGCCTGAAAAAGAGTCTTTCAACCACATTTTAGTTTCACTGACATTGACTATTCTGTCCTCGGCCACAGCATGAGCCCCAAACCTGCATACCCCCACATTTAAAAAAGTGCGGAAAAAGGAGTCTTTCAAACCACCATTTTTAGTTTCATTGGACATTGACTATACCTTCCTGGCCACAGCATGAGCCCCAAACCTGCAGAACCCCCAACAATTTTAAAAAGTGCCGAAAAAGGAGTCTTTTCCACCACCATTTTAAGTTTCACTGGACATTGACTATACCTGTCCTGGGCCACAGCATGAGCCACAAACCTAGCATGACCCCCACATTTTAAAAAGTGCCCGGAAAAAAGGAGTCCTTTTCAACACCATTTTAGTTGAACTGGACATTGACTATACCTGTTGCTGGGCCCACAGCATGACCCCAAAACCTGCATGATCCCAACATTTAAAAAGTGCCGAAAAAGGAGTCTTTCAAACCACCATTTTACTTCACTGGACATTGACTAAACCTGTCCTGGGCCACACATGAGCCCCAAACCTGCATGAACCCCACATTTAAAAATGCCGAAAAAGTCTTTCAACCACCATTTTATTTCACTGGACATTGACCTATACTGTACCTGGGCCACAGCATGACCCCAAACCTGCATGACCCCCACATTTAAAAAGTGGGCCGGAAAAAGGAGTCTTTCACCCACCTTTTTAGTTGAACTGGACATTGACTATACCTGTCCTGGCCACAGCATGACCAGGGCCGAGTTTACAGTGGTGCGGTGAAAGCCCATGCCTGGCGTCCATCATCTATTAACACCAGGTTAAAATCCCCTATACGCAGCAACGAAAACTGCGTGCTGAGCAGATGCGAGCGGAAGTGTGAGAACGCCAGCCTCCCTGTACACAGTCAATACCTGGGTAGCGCTTGCACCTCCGTATGATGTGGACCAATTGACTTCAACTGGAATACTGGTGGTTTAACGCTCCCTGTTACACCCAGTGCCCTTATATCATGGGCATTCTTTTTTCTCATTTACTCAACGTGCTGGAGAAATGGTCTCTGTACTTTGTTCCTCTTCCCTGCTCCATACTCCATGTCCTCCTGAAAAACCTACAGCTGGTCACGTTTTTCCTTTACCTCCCAGTACAATTCCAGAGGAATTTTTTAAACAGCTATTTTGTACATCAAGTTTTTTTAGTACTTTAATCTAGAAAACACATTTTTTAAAATAGAAGGAATCCCACCATTCATTGTTTCACTTTTTTCATTGTATTAAATAGGGGTTGTCCCTCAATACAGGGATTGATAGCTATGTTAACCAGAGCTTTGCAAAAACAAGGTCATGTTGGCAATATGTGTCCATTAACAGTGTCTACCATTCCTGTTTCAGACAGCACCATCACCCCTTGAGGCCAATCTTGACACTGGTGAAAACAAATGTCGTTAAAACAACATTTTTAGAATAGGACTGTAGTATAGCTGCATGTCACAGCAAAATGCCCCCAAAATTCAAGCATGACCCTTGACCACTTTGGTCAATTGTGAGAACAAATGTCTGTTAGAAAACAAAAATTTTTAGAATAGGACCTGTAATAAAGCTGCATGTCACAGCAAAATGCCCCCAAAAATTTCAAAGCATGACCCTTGAGCCACTTTGTTCAAATTGAAAAACAAATGTCTGTTAGAAACAACATTTTTTTTATAATAGGACATGTAGTATTGCTTGCATTTCAAACACAATGAACCCAAAAAATTATAAAAATGACTTTCTCAGCCACTGTTAAAAATTGTGAGGGAAAATGCCACTTAGAACCACATTCTGTTACAAGGACCATGATTATTGTTGTATCTCACAGCTACATGACCCCAAAAAATTATAAAATGCTTCTCAGCCACGATTAAAAATTTGTGAGGGAGTAATGCCCACTTTGAAGCCACATTTCTGTCCAAAGGACCATGAATTATTGCTGTATCTCACAGCAACATGACCCTCAAAACCATTGACAATGCAAAACTTCTTAAGATAAAGTGAGAAATGGAATACGGTGTTGTCATGAAACCTTGCTGTCTTTTACAGCTCCTCACAGCCAAAACCACAAAATGAACGTTGGGAAAAGAGAATAAAAATTGCAGTAAGAAATGATCATTTTTAAAAACATTTCAAGAGGACCATATTCTGGTTGAAAAGGAATGTGAAGTAAACTGGCAACTACATCGGGACCTCTGGCAATTGGGGCCACAACATCACAGAGATCCATTCCTGATTCATCGTGATTGAAGTCAAACGATCCAATTATCTGTGGAAAGCCGATGCGTTTGTCTGTAATGAATCTCCAGCTGTGCTGAAGGTCCGCTCAGATATGACGCTGGCTGCTGGGCAGGACAACACCTCTAAGGCGTGACGAGCCAGCTCGGGCCATTCGTCCATTTTGGATACCCAGAAGTCTATTGGGTCCGGAACACATGCAAAAACATCGGTGTTGAGACGCAGATAGTCGTGCACCATGATCTTAAGGGGATCTCTGTGTGTTGGATGTGTGCCCTGCATTGCATGCGTTGGTGAGGTGGTAAACAAAGATTGCCAGAGGTCACCCATTAGGCTTCTGCCACCTTGCCTGCTGCTGCCGCTACGCCTACTTGGCACTCTACTGCTGTCACGTCGCTGATGTTGTTCCACCGTGACATTTGGGGAACGTGAAGCAGACGCAACAGATGTCTCCAGTTGATCAATCAGCAAGGTCTCCATTTCCTGCATTTTACTCTCTATTTGGGTGGGTGGAAGGAAAGTGCTGTTTTGTTTTGTACCGGGGATCCAGGAGGGTGGCCACCCAGTAACTGTTGTTCATTTTGATGGCCTTAATGCGAGGATCATGTTGGAGGAAATGGAGCATCCAAGCACTCATGTGAGAGATGGAGCCTTGATTTCCCAAGCCTCTGGGTCGACGGCACTAGCAAACTGATCTTCCTCATCTTCCTCCTCCGCCTCAAATTCGCGCCAACCTCTTTCCAAGGCAGGGACGTCGGTAACATCGGTGTCTAGGAATACCTCCTCCCCCTCCTCCGCTGCCTCCGGCACAGCTTCAACACAGCCCTGACTTGCCTGAGATGATGCACCCTGAGAGCTGATGCGCCACCTTGCACTAGCTCTGGACCCCGAACCACTGCCTAATGAAGACCGATGAAATTGTGAAACTGTCGGGCCTTGTGGATTTGACGGAGAGAAAGGCTCCGTGTCCGCATCTGTGTCCGTCTCCTCCTCCGTCGCTGGCGGGACCTGTTGTTTCAGAGTGTCCAACGATCGTTCCAGAACTAAGATCACCACAATGCTCATGCTGACAAGGGCATTGTCCGCACTGACCATTTTGGTGGCTTCTTCAAAACTGGCAAGGATGGTGCAGAGCTCTTTCACCTGCCTCCACTCTCGGTGGTCTGCTTGTCAGGCCATGTGTCACTTCGTACTGCGTAATGGCATTGCGCTGCTGCCACAATCGCTGGAGCATGTGGAGGGTGGAATTCCAGCGTGTTGCCACGTCAACAATGAGACGGTTGACGGGAGGCCGAGCTGACGCTGCAACGCAGCCAGGCGGGACGAAGCAGGGTGCGAACGGCGGAAGTGCGAACTCAGACCTCGAGCCTTCTTCAGCAGGCAGTCCAGACCCGGGTAGCTCTTTAGAAATTTCTGGACGACAAGGTTCATGACATGTGCCAGGCAAGGGATGTGCTCCAGCCTACCGATCTTAAGGGCGGCCAGCAGATTTCGCCCGTTATCGCACACCACCTTGCCTGGCACAAGGTTCTTGTCACCCAGCCAGCGCTCGGTCTCGTTGCGGAGAGCCGTCCACAGCTCCTGACCTGTGTGTGGACGGTCTCCAAGCAGATTAATTTCAACACGGCCTGGTGTCACTGGGCACGTGATGCCACCAGAGGACCTTTTGGGGAAAAAGCCCTGCACCATCCCTGCGGTTTTGAAGAGCTGCGCCGAGCCTGAGAGCCACCGTAACCCCCAGAGACATCCACCCAGCTCACCCAGTGAGCTGTCACAGAGATATACGCCTTGACCGTGCTACTAGTCCATGTGTCGGTGGTGAGATGGACTTTTCCGAGACACAGATGCAGACAACGCGCTTGAAATTTTAGATGACACGTGGCAGCCAGGGCAGGACGGCTTTTCTGGCAAAGAAATCCTGCTCGGCATCGGGTTTATTGGGGGCAGGCGAGGGCCATGACGTGCGGAACCCCATCTGTGTCCACCAACGGAAAGGCCACAGTTCCAAGGCCAACAGCCTGGCAATGCCGACATTCACGCTTTGGGATGGTTTGGGTTACCGTGTTTCTTCTGCTCCCAAACCTGGAAGACAGAAGGCTGCTGCTAAACTGGCCGCTGTACGCGTGCAGGTCGTCAAACTGGCGGAAGGAGAAGGGGTAGGATGGGTCTCTGGTGGTGCTGGTGGTACTCGGGCGACGGTGGAGGCTGAAGCGGAGCTGATCCCTGATCATGACTCTGAGAGACATGGGCAGCTGAGGAACACTTGTGGTGGCGGAGGAGGGGGGCGGAGACAGAGGGTGTGACAGTGGTTGAGCCCGGCGTCGTTCCCGGCCTTTTTTGGCCAAGTGTTCCCTCCATTTCAACTCATGCATTCGCTGCATGTGACTATACATGTTGTGTGTGGTTAACCACCTTAAGGTTCTTGCCTCTACTTATGCGTTTACGGCAAAGGCGCATATGACATCGCCCGGGTGAATCAGAGGCCTGCTCAAAGAAGGCCCAGGCTTGAGAGGTCCTGGACCTTTTTGACGGCGATAAGCGAGGAGCGGGTTTGCGCTGACCGTGGCTGGCGGAATCATATCAGCGGACTTCTGCGACCGCCCTCTCCCTTTTTGTGGCGGGACCCGTATTGACACTACCCCATCGTCTTCCTCCTCGTCCACTGATGAAGCGCTCGCAAGCAAATTCTGCGGAAAAGACCAGTATGGATCCGCAATGTCGTCATCATCATCACATCAACACAGGTGACTTGGTGTCCCTGACATTCTGCATCCAGAAACTGCGGCTACAAGCAAGGGCACAGCAAGGCCTTGACGACCGCCCGGGATTTTTGCCGATTGACCGGAATCCTTCACCTCCTCAGAAGGCAACAGTAACTGGGCGTCAAGCAGAGAAAATCATCCTTTGGCCTCTTGATCTTTAACATGCCTTCTGACGCCCAACCGCATTTTGTCATCAAAGAGGTCTTCAGACAATGGATTATCCACAGTGGTGGGTACACGAGTTGACATTTGGGCTGCTTCATGTTGGACGATGCTGATGATGCTGATGACGACATTTGTGGCCCGTGACTGGAGGACGAGGAGGTAAGACTGCTAGAGCAGGTTGCATTAACCACTGAAGGACAGATTGGCACGTGTTCGTTACTTAGATTCACAGGCCCTGACCCAGCGATGACAGGGCCCGACGGTCCTGCAACTGACGATCCGCTGCATGCGTGTTGTCGCCAGCACTGGAAGGAGCACCTTCTCTCGTACCTCTACCTCCATGTGCTACCCCCCTCCCTTTTGCTCGCTTACCACCTATTTCGCTCCATGTTCAAAATAT
>JAODAL010020109.1:0-70299 GCA_025379985.1 Phyllomedusa bahiana
ACCCTTGTCCCCCCAAAATTATACTAATAAAAATGTCAACTCATCCCACAAAAACAAGCCCCTACACAGTTCTGTACACAGAAAAATAAAAAAGTTATAGTTCTCAGACTGTGTAGATGCAAAAACATGTTTTCCTTTTTGAATAAAATTGTTTTTATTGTGTAAAAGCAGTAACACATAAAAAAGTACAAATTGGCTATCGCTGTAATAGTATAGACCTGCTGAGTAAAGCTAGCTTGTTATTTATATCGCATGGAGACCGCTGTAAAAAATAAAAGTAAAAATCTCTACCATGATTACTGTATTTTGTTCAAAGCTCCTCACAAAAACCTTAATAAAAAGTGATCAAAGCGTCATATGAACCCCATGATAAAACATCAATTCATCCCGGAAAAAACAAGCGCCTACACAGCCACGCACACAGCAAATTAAAAAAGTTATGGCTGTCAGAATTGGACAACATAAAAATGCATTTTTTTATAAACGCATTTCTATTGTGTAAAAGTAATAAATCATAAAAAAAAAAAAACTATATAAAATTATGGCTATCATACTATGACGATATAAAAACACAATTTTTTATAAACCAATTTCTATTGTGTAAAAGTAACAAAATATAAAAACTATATAAAATTTATATCATTGTAATTTTAACGACCCACATAGTAAAGTTTTCATGTCATTTAAACCATACGGCAAACGCAATAAAAATGAATCCCAAAAAGAAATGGCAGAACTGTGTTTTTTTCCCTCCCTTTTCTTGGCCCAATGCTAAAAAAAACTATTGAACACCTGTGTGCCCAAGATGCACAATACACCCGTAGATAAGATCCATGAGGGGTTTTGAATCCAAAATGAGGGGACTTCTGGAAAATTTCACCTGTTCTGGTACTTTGGGGGCTTTGTAAATGCGACATGACATCCACCAAAATCTGAGTCTCTTGCACACCCTGTCATGCACTCAAGTTGCCAAACTTGGAAGAAATTGCGTAACAAAATCTGGGGTGCTTTTTTTCCAGGATTCTTTGTAAAAATTCAACATTTTCAGCTAAAATTGCAGATTGTTTGAAAAAAAAAATCTTTATTTTCACAGCCTAATATCTACCTATGGGTTAGATGTACTCACTATACCCCTGGATATGTTCCTTAAGGGGTGTAGTTTCCAATATGGGGTCTTTTTAGGGGAGTTTATTAGATTGTAGCGCCTTAGGGTGTCCGCAAACCTGAAATGGCGCCTAAATAAAATCATAATGAAAATGAGTCCCCAGAGTCTGGTAGGTGCTCCTCCTACTCTGGGGCTTGTGACTGAGCCAAATAGCGCACTAGGGCCACATTTGGGATATTTCTGAAAATAACAGAATCTGATGAATCAATTTTAAGTTTCATTTCCCTGGTCACATCCATCGTGTTCTTGTGAATAATGGATAAAAATTGAAAATCTGCAAAAAAAGTAACATTCTGAAATTTCACCTCCACTTTGCTTTAATTCCTGTGAAACACCTAATGGGTTAATACACTTCCTAAATGCTGTTTGAATATTTAAATGGGTGTAGTTTCATAGATGGAGTCATTTATGGGGGTATCTAACATACAGGCCAATCAAAATCCCGTTAGAACTGGACTATTCCCTAAAAAAATGTATATTGAAAATGTTCTTGAAAATTATTACTAAATTTCTAAACCCCCTAATGTCATAAAAAAGACATTTAAAAAATTATGCCAACCTACAGTAGACACATGGTTGATGCTAGTTATAAACTATTTTGAGTGGAATAACAACTGTCGTACACACAGCAATTTTTGAAGTTTGAAAATGGTAAATTTTTCAAATTTTTCACAGATAAACAAGGACTTTTTGGACAAAAAATTCTTACTAACTTAAAGCACAATGTGTCACAAGAAAACAGTCTCTGAATCACATGGATAGGTAAAAGTGTCAAAAAGTTATTCTCACATAAATTGACACATGCCAGATTTCACAAGTGGGGCTCTGTCAGAGAGGCTAAAACTGGCTCTAGCGGTAAGGGGTTAGAGCACACCAGAAACACGCTGTATTTGTGTGTAACATCATGGAAAAGTCTACAGAAATTTAGCCAAGATATCAGTAAGAGAAATGTGGACTTGCACAAGTCTGGTTCATCCTTGGAGGCAATTTTCATATACCTGAACGTGTCTCGTTCATCTGTACAAACAATTATGCATAAGTACAAACAAGATGGGAATGTTTTACCATCATACCACCCAGGAAGGAGATGGGTTCTGTGTCTCAGAGAATATGTGCTTTGTTCTGACATGTGCATATCAACCCAAGAACAAAAGAAAAAGACCGTGTGACGATGCTGGCGGTAGCTGTTAAGAGTGTGTCATTATCCACAGTGAATTAAGTACTGTATCAGGGTGATGCTGCAGTGAGGTTCTAGTTTGTTGGAAGAATCTATGCTGCTGTTGTTTATGCTGCAGCTGTTGGTGTAAACACTGAAGACTTCTGCCACTGTCAGAAAGTGTGCTATTGTCTTGTATCTGCAGAATCTGTATACCTACCTTACTAGTGTATTTGGCAGTTTTCATCAATCATTTTTTCACTGTTCTGACTAAATAACTTAGCTGTAAGTGAGCAGCTTCCAGAGAGAACTTTTCGGAGTACATCTGTATTTAGACCAATACTCACACCAAGAAACCTTGCCGGAAATTGTCAACTCAACTGAAGAAGCATGTATAGAGAATCCAGCTGAGGGTTTATTTCAAGCTGAAATTCTTACAGATATGCACAAAACAGTAGGTGGAAAGGTACTTCTTTTGTCGGACCTGATGAGCTGTCAACTGTATCCTAAATTGCTGATACACACTGAGCAACGGCCAAGAAGAAAGGAAGGTTGATGACATCAGAGCCTGGCTACAGGAAATCAAAAAGTACAAATCTAATAAATGACAAACTATAAACAGAAGTAAAACAATAACATGACCATATATGAATCACACGTCATGAGACATGACAGATGCAGAACACACACTAACCTTGTTCCATAGCTGCACTTCTTTCAACATATAATAATGTATTACAGAGGCGTTGCTAGGGTACTAAAACATCTAGGGCTCGGTCACTCTGTGTTATGCTTTGCTCAATAGGGCTCTGTCTGCACAGCATTTTTCATGTCACATTGGCAACTGAGGCATGCATTTTAAAAGAGAAAAAAATGTATATAGGTAGGTAGGTATTTAGCTGCCCAGTAGGTAGGTGTATAGATCCCTTCCATAGGTGGCTTGGTATATTAGTACCCTTTGTAGGTAGATATATAAGGCCCCATGTCGGTAGTTTACATAGCCCCCCACACTAGGTATATAGGTCCTCTCAAAAGGTAAGTATATAGCCCACCTCAAACTACGCAGGTAACTATATAGATCAGTCCAAAAGTTTCCAAGCAGCCATATGGAATTCTGGAAAAGTAGACTACACTTGGGTCAAGATACAAACGGAAAAATCAAGTCTAATTTCCTCTCTTTGCCTATTTCTGTGAATTTATCAGAAACATTGCAGAATCCAAGAATGACCCAAGCCTCTCCTATAGTGCGTCCCATCATCCTGGTTCACCAGCACCCAAATATGACAGTCCACACTCCAACTATAAGAACCACAGAGGTCCAGTGTCAGTGAAAACGATTAAAATCATCTCTACAAGTACATCAGCTCAGCACAACAGCATCCAAAGGGAGAAGAGTGAAAACCATAGTTGTCTGTGTCCTATTCATAAGAAGCCACATTCACAGAAGATGTGCATTAGTTCCAGAAAGAGACCAATTCAGGAATGTAGGTGCTTCTAAACAAATTTGAAGTTTGTGTTCAGATGCTGTGCTTCTCCTGAACATTTTTCTAAAGACTGTAAAACTGCTATAAAGTGCATAGAGTGTGGTAGTGAGGACCAGGTTCAGGTACTTCACCCATCTCAACCAAATTCTACACTATCTACACACTCCTTCAAGGCAAGGTGGGGAGAATGCAGATCAAACAGCAAATCTTACTACTGTAGCTTCTTCATGCACAGAAGTCTGTGGGCTTGTTTTTGCTTCTCTTAGGGGCGATCTTGAGATACCTTTACCCACACTTGTTGAGTGCAATCAGATATCATCCAACAAAGAAGAGATTTCTACATTAGAGACTGCTCTTCATCATTATCATCTATGGTCTATATTCAATGAAATATCAACCTTCGGCAAGAGTGCAGAGATCTTACTCCTGCTTGGTAGAGCCATCCTCAGAATACATTAGGTATACCAGCAGATCAATGGATTGATCAAGTGATGCTCTATTTGCCCAACACCTTGACCTAGGTTGGGTTATCATAGGCACTGTCTGTATGGACAAGCTGAAGAAACCAACAAAAATATCCTAATTTAAGACATTTTGCCTAATGGTCACAGGACTCGTTGTCAACGATTCACTAAATTTTTATTAGGAATAAGAGAACCTAAGCAACAGTAAATTGCAGCACAACCACCAAGGTAATATGAACTTGGTCCTGCCCAGTCTTCATTTTAACAAGTGATGACAACAGATTAGCACCTGCAGGTGAAGATAAGGAATTCCTCAAGCTGATTGACAAGCTGATTGACAAACTAATTGATAAATATTTCATACAGGATAATTCCAACAACTAGGTAGCACCTTTATCATTTTGTTCTCCAAGCAAAAAAGCTACCAAACAACCTACAGTAAGCAGTTTCTAGATTTTCTTCTTTAAAATATATTAAAAATTGTACCACCACTAAGGAAGGAGAAGAAAACTGGTACCTCCCATCCTTTGGTGTGTATCATCCACGGAAACCTAATCAAATCAGAGTGGTGTTTGATTCCAACGATTATTGTCATGGTGTCTTCCTCAAAAACCTGCTTCTTACTGGGCCAAGCCTAAACAACAGACTCTTAGGAGTCATTATTCGCTTTCGACAAGAGCCATTTACAATAGTAGCTGACATCCAGCAAAGGTTCCACTGCTTCAAAGTCAAACAAGACCGTCGTAACTACATGAGGTTTTTATGGCACAACGACTAAAACATCAATAATGAAGTCATAGATTATCAGAAGAAGGTGCATATGCTTGGCAACTGCTCCTCTCCTGCTGTAGAAATCTATGGAAATACATTTTTGAGTTGAAAGGCACTGCTACATTGATGATGCACTTAAATCCCTACCCACAAGTGAAAAAGCAATTTATCTCCAAACCAGAACTAGGAAATGATTCCTGTAGCAAACTTCACGCTCCACAAGATTATCTCCAACAGCCAGAAGGTAATATAAGCATTTTCCTCTGATGATCATGCCACCAACCTGAAGGACCTCGATCTTGAGCCCCATGTTCCACCTATACAATGTTGTCTAGGCTTGCACTTGGACATCAAACAAGATGTATTTATGGTATCTCATAAAAGTGACTACACTACTCACATTTTTGTAAATATTGTATTTTGTGTTTTCATGGGATAACACTGAAGATATGACACTTTAATACAATGTGAAATAGTCAGTGTGCAGCTTTTATAATAGTGTAAGTTTGGTGTGCCCTCGAAAAAACTCAACAAACAGCCATCAAGGTCTAAACTTCTGCCAACAGTAGTGAGTACAACCTTAACTGAAAATGGACAAATTGTGTCCAACATGTCAATATTTTGTGTGGCCACCATTATTTTCCAGAACTGCCTTAACTCTCTTGGGTATGGAGTTCACTAGAGCTTCACAGGTTGCTCTAGTGCTCCCTGGCAGTCTCTCATATATGATAACACATACATTGATCACATCATATTGCAACTAGAGATGGGCGAATTTCTCAAAAATTCGATTCGGTCACATCGCCGAATTTTCCGACAAAATTTGTTTCGGTCCGAATTACTTCGGGATGAATCGCGTTAAAAAACAGCTATTTCCAGGCTGCACAGAGAACGCTGTGCCATGCTTAAATATGCAGAGGGAGTTTGGTCTGGTCTTCATACAATGTTGTGTTTTAGTATGACACGCAGATGACTGCCGCCGCTCTTAGAATCGCTTCACTATAAAATTCCCTGGGCACTTAAGAGGGCAAAACTGACCAAAAAACTCAAGCGGGAATGTAGCCTGATAAAGTCATGCCAGTGAAAGCTGGAAAAAAACAAGCTGAGAGCTCAGGTGGCAACATTAGTGACAGAGTGTGGACGTGACGGTGGCAGCCACAGCAATATGAGGTCAGAGAGTGGCACAATGACATTCTGGAGGTGGCAAAAACAAGAGTAGGCCACAGAGTGGAACAATGACACAGTGTGGAGGTTACGGCAGCAGCCACAGCAGCAGCATGAGGTCAGACAGTGGCACAATGACATTCTGGAGGTGGCTAAACAGGAGTAGGCCACAGAGTGGCACCATGACACAGTGTGGAGGTGACAGCAGCAGCAGCATGAGGTCAGACAATGGCACAATGACATTCTGGAGGTGGCAAAAACAGGAGTAGGCCACAGAGTCGCACAATGACACAGTGTGGAGGTTACGGCAGCAGCCACAGCAGCAGCATGAGGTCAGACAGTGGCACAATGACATTCTGGAGGTGGCAAAAACAGGAGTAGGCCACAGAGTGGCACAATGACACAGTGTGGAGGTCACAGCAGCAGCATGAGGTCAGACAGTGGCACAATGACACAGTGTGGAGGGCAAGGCAGCAGCAGCTTGAGGTCAGGCAGTGGCACAATGACATTCTGGAGGTGGCAAAAACAGGAGTAGGCCACAGAGTGGCACAATGACACAGTGTGGAGGTCACGGCAGCAGCAGAATGATGTCAGAGAGTGGCACAATGACATTCTGGAGGTGGCAAAACAGTAGTAGGCCACAGAGTGGCACAATGACAGAGAGTGGAGTTCAAAGCAGCAGCAGCAGCAGCAGCATGAGGTCAGAGAGTGGCACAATGACTCAGTGTGAAGGGCAAGGCTGCAGCAGCATGAGGTCAGACAGTGGCACAATGACACAGTGTGGAGGACATGGCAGCAGCAGCATGAGGTCAGACAGTGGCACAATGACATTCTGGAGGTGGCAAAAACAGGAGTAGGCCACAGAGTGGCACAATGACACAGTGTGGAGGGCACGGCAGAAGCAGCATGAGGTCAGACAGTGACACAATGACACAGTGGGGAGGGTACGGCAGCAACAACAGCAGCAGCATGAGGTCAGAGAGTGGCACAATGACACAGTGTGGATGTCACGGCACCAGCAACAGCAGCAGCAGCATGAGGTCAGACAGTGGCACAATGACACAGTGTGGAGGTCACGGCAGCAGCAGCATGAGGTCAGACAGTGGCACAATGACATTCTGGAGGTGGCAAAAACAGGAGTAGGCCACAGAGTGGCACAATGACACAGTGTGGTGGGCACGGCAGCAGCAGCATGAGGTCAGACAGTGACACAATGACACAGTGTGGAGGGCACGTCAGCAGCAGCATGAGGTCAGGCAGTGGCACAATGACATTCTGGAGGTGGCAAAACAGTAGTTGGCCACAGATTGGCACAATGACAGAGAGTGCGGATCACAGCAGCACCAGCATGAGGTCAGAGAGTGGCACAATGACACAGTGTGGAGGGCACGGCAGCAGAAGCATGAGGTCAAGTGGTGGCACAATGACACAGTGTGGAGGGCACGGCAGCAGCAGCATGAGGTCAGACAGTGGCACAATGACATTCTGGAGGTGGCAAAAAACTGGAGTTGGCACACAGTGACATATGACACATTGTGGGGTGGGGGGGGGGGCGGGGGGGCAGCCAACTGAGCAGAGGTCAGAGAGTGGCACAATGACATTCTGGAGGTGGCAAAAACAGGAGTAGGTCACAGAGTGGCACAATGACAGAGTGTGGAGGTCACGGCAGCAGCAGCATCAGCAGCAGCATGAGGTCAGAGAGTGGCTCAATGACATTCAGGAGGTATCAAAAACAGGAGTAGGCCACAGAGTGGCACAATGACACAGTGTGGATGTCACGGCACCAGCAACAGCAGCAGCAGCATGAGGTCATAGAGTGGCACAATGACAGAGTGTGGAGGTCACGGCAGGAGCAGCAGCAGCATGAGGTCAGAGAGTGGCACAATGACATTCTGGAGGTGGCAAAAAATGAGTAGGCAACAGAGTTGCACAATTACAGGGATTGGAGGTGAACGCAGCAGCAGCATGAGGTCAGAGAGCTGCACAATGACACAGTGTGGAGGGCACGGCAACAGCCACAGCAGCATGAAGTCATAGAGTGGCACAATGACAGAGTGTGGAGGTGGGTGGCAATACCAGTTCCTGGTAAAGATGGTGGTAGGCAGATGGAGAAACTGTCAGCATATGTGTGGCATCAGGTGGGTGGCGTCATCAGAATAGTGGCTGAGGCAGGTAGTTTTAACCCAGACTCATTTATCACAGTTTGGGTGAGGCGTCATGGCTGATGTAGTCTGACGCCTAAGGCATTGGTGTGTGGAAATCCTGGCCGATCCATGCCTGATTCATCTTGACAAAGGTCAGTCGTTCCACATTTCCCTTGGACAAGCGGGTTCTCCTTGGGGTAATCATGGCCCCCGCCGCACTGAACACCCGCTCTGATGCCACACTACTGGCCGGGCAGGACAGCTTCTCCACTGCAAACTCGGCAAGTTGCGGCCACACATCCAGTTTGGCTGCCCAGTAGTCCAGCGGATCTTCTGTCTGGGGTGGCAGAGTGCTGTCCAAGTAGGCCACCACCTGTTGGTTCAGGGTCTGCTCCAGGTCCTGCTGCTGCTGCTGGCGACTGCCCTCCTCACTAGGCGGGTGAAGGAAGTTGCTCATCAGTGACTCCAGACTTAGGTTGCTGCTGATGGAGCTGGTACTGCTCCTACCCTCCCACCTTCCCCCAGCAGCCGCGGCAGTAGTATGTGAGCGCTGAAGAACCCCCCGGTCAGACCTGTCAGAGGAGGGACGATGCCGCACATAGGCAGCAGCCAACTGACTACGGAGGATTTCCCTATAGTATTTGAGTTTGTCCTCCTCTCAATAGCTGGGAAAAAGGCTCCCATTTTGGACCGGTAGCGAGGGTCCAATAGGATGGAGAGCCAGAAGTCATCCCTCTGCCGGATGCTGACTATTCGGCTGTCACTAGCCAGACAAATCAGCATGCTGCGGGCTATCTGCACAAGGGACTCCGAGGGGCTACCTGCCTCCATCTCCACTGTATACTGCCACGGTGCTTGCGGGTCATCTGCCTCGTCTTCCTCATCTCCATCTACCTCCTCCAGCTGCTCCTGCTCCTCCTCTCTTGTCACCTGGGTAGAAAGTCCACTCATTTCACCAGACAATGCTTCTGCTCCTGTCATCCCTCCTCCTCCTCCTCTCATTTCAGTCCCCACCGGACTCATGTGGCCGCGAGATGTAGTCGCCACGTCTCCAGTCCCCTGCCCAGACAGATTTTTCAGCATCTGTTCCAGGACATGAAGCAGTGGAATGACGTTATTCATCCCGTAGTCCTGGCGACTGACAAATAACATGGCCTCCTCGAATGGCCTCAACAAACGGCAGGTGTCACGCATGAGCTGCCACTGGCTGACATCAAAGTTACACAGGGGAGTACTCCTGTCCGCCTGGATCATCAAAAAATCGTTAATGGCTTTTCTCTGTTCATAAAGTCGGTCCAACATGTGCAGGCTGGAATTCCAACAGGTGGAAACATCACATATCAGAGTGTGTTGTGGGTGGCCGTTCTGCCGCTGCAACTCGAGGAGGGTGTTCCTGGCTTTGTAGGAATGGATGAAGTGCATGCACAGTTTCCTGGCCATTTTCAGAATCTTCTGAAGATTGGTGGAAGACTTCAGGAACCTTTTCACAACCAGATTGAACACATGCGCCATGCAGGGCGCATGGACCATCCCTCCTCGGTGCAGCACGGACACCATGTTACTCCCATTGTCCGTCACCATGGTTCCAATTTGCAGTTGGCGCGGAGAAAGCCACACATCGATTTCTTGCTGCATGACGCGGAGCAGTTCCTCCCCTGTGTGACTTCATTCGCCGAGGCAAGCCAGGTGTAGAACTGCGTGACACCGCTGTGCCCTACACATGTGGTATGATGGAGCAGTACTTGTGGAGGCTGAGATGGTGGTTATGGTGGAGGAGGAGGAGGTGGACATTGGCGCAGGAGCCGCAGTTTGACAACGTGGAGGAGAAAGCGGCGTCTCCTGTCCAAGTTGTTGGTGTGCCTGGGCAGGAAGCACATTCACCCAGTGGGCCGTAAAGGACATGTACTGGCCCTGACCGTAGTTACAGCTCCAGACGTCCGCGCTGCCGTGCACCTTGGAACAAACCGATAAGCTCAAGGACTGGCCCACCTTCTGTTCTACATATTTATGAAGTGCTGGTACTGCCTTTTTTGGAAAAGAAATTACGGCTTGGAACTCTCCATCTCGGCTCGGCACAAGCCATTAGTTCTCTGAATGGTGCAGAGTCCACCATTTGGAAAGGGAGGGACTGCAGTACCAACAACTTGGACAGGAGCACGGTAACGCTGCTGCACCTTAGGATGGTTGGGCGCATATTGTTGTCTCTTTGCAATCGCTTCGCTGAACGACTGCTGGCGCCATGAGTAGCGAGGAGCAGGAGCATCTGGACCGGGAGATGATGTCAAAGAGAAACAGCTCCCTTCTGCAGAGGTGGTGGAGCCTTGACTGGCTGCAATAGCATGCGTGCCACTGGGCGCTGCTGCTGTTGCTGCGGCGGCAGGATGGACACCACATCTGAGCCACGTTTCTCCCAGGCCACCGGATGGTGACACTGCATGTGTTGACGCAGGGCGTGGGTGCCAACGTTAGCTCCCTGGCCACACTTCACTTTCTGTCTACAGATTTTACAAAATACCCATATTCGGCTCCTCCGGTGTCTTAGCAAAGAACTGCCATACCGCCGAGTAGCTGATTTTACCGCCAACGCTCTGCACTGAGTGACTACTGCCGCCGCTGCCTCGCTGAGCCCTAGTGCCGCTATTTTCTTGGACCTGCGAAGCGGGTTTTTTACCCCGTGTCCGCTTGGCTCCCGACCTCACACTGCTGCTATCCTGCTGACTCACGGCCACACAACCCACTTGCTGGCTGCACCGCTGCCTGACGCGCAAGCTGACGCCCTCTTCTCTTGACGATGATGAAGCCCTTGCCTCACCTGGCTCCCAAGTGCGGTCGGCTACATCATCATCTATTTGTGTTTCGTCATCACTGCTGTCCTCATCACCGGTCTTGGTATGCAGAGGCTGACCTCTCACAACATGCCGCCTACTGCAAGAAGCAGGGGATATTGGCCCCATTTCTTCGCTGCCAAGTAGCTGCTGACTGCCCTCCTCAAATTGTTCATCCTCGCTATATAGTGGCGCTGAGCCCAGACCACATAGTAGATCTCTGGCTGAGGGAACTGGATGGAACAGAGGCAGTTTGAGGACAGGTGAGGGCCGCTGACCCGCTCCCGGGCCATGCCATCTAAGGGTTGTGTCTGATGTTCCCGTCGACTCTTGGCTGGGGTTGTCAGATGTCATCTGGGAGGAAGTGGATGACCTAGTCAACCAATCAAGAACCATTGGGTTGCTGAACAACACACGGCCGCTAGATGACAGCGGCAGTTGTGGCCTCTCCGAGTGACCCCTGCTGCGACGTCCCCTTGCTGTGCTGTGACCTGGGCCTGCTCCAGGAATGTTTGTGCCTCTGCCACTCGCAGGTGAAGAGCCTGCCACCTCTCTGTCTGACATACTGTTTGTTTTAAAATGTACAGACACTGTTTGATGAAGATATCTGTATATGATAAATACACACCCTGTATTTGACTCCAAATGAACCCACTAAGAAGCTTGGGTAACCCTTGGATATAAATTGTCCTACACAAATGGCCAGGAAAAATTTACTTGTATGTGTCGTTTAAAAACACTGTGTATTTTACTGAATGTAAAAGCACAAACAGGCTTAATTAACCTTCGGATATGAATTATGCTACAGGCAAATATGCTTCTTTGGCGGTGAAAAAGAAGGTTTCTTTTAGTCACCACAGCAGCAGAACAACGCTTAATTAACCCCCGGAGTAAAATTTTGCAAAAGAATTGAGCACCAAAACTACCAGCTTTGTAGCGTGTTACAATGGCGTGTTTTTTTTACGCTAAAAACAACAAGAGAAAAACTTGTAATTAACCTTTGGTTATGTATTATGCTACAGGCAAAATGTATTTTTTGCTGGTGAAAAAGACGGTTTCTTTTAGTCACCACAACAGCAGAACAACGCTTAATTAACCCCTGGATGTAAATAGCCCAATAGAATTGAGCAGCCAAAATATGAAGTGGTATTTTTTATTGTAAAAACGCTGTTTCTTTAAATGAATACAACAGGAACAGGCTTAGATTATCCTTGGATATTCAATGTGCTGTGAGCAGATAGCATTAAAATGTATATGCAGCTGCACTGGACGCACACTGGACTTCAGATCCAATACCCCACAAAATCAGAAATAGAACATTAAGAGAAGCAGTCTCTGAGACAAGCTGTGACACCCAGGGCCGGGACATGCCATTTTGGTGCCCTAGGCACGTAAGGCAAATGGCGCCCCCACCCCCATCCCCCAACTTCCCTCTGCACGCGTGCCTGCTGCTTGGCCGCCTCCTCCACATGATACTAGTTATGTTAATAATTCAAGCCAATTTCTAAGCTAAATCGCACTCTTGCAATTTAACTTGTTCCACCACCCCACTCGGCATCATCACTATTAAGCAGTTCCAGTGTTGCTTACCTACTGCTATCAACTCCATTGTTAGGTCCCAAAAAAAACAACTCAACTGGTGGGCCTCTGAATAAACTCCACTGGTGGGGTCCAAGTACCCCAGTGTGATACTGCCAGCTACAATAGGTTACTGGAGTTTGTCACTTTTTGGCATATGCCCAAAATATTTAATATAACCTCTGTGTACAATGATAATAGCAGAGCCTTTGTACTGAGGGCAGGTCGTATAATTTCCTCTGATGGTCCCAGTATAATACTGATAAAGCTAATATGTTAATCCAGCCACTTTAATACGTGTCAGCTCAGTGCAGGTATGGAAGAAACCTCATCTGTAAGAGCCTGAGCTGGTATTTCTAATACAAAAACTGATCTTAAAGATATTAAATTACACTGTGTTATAGGAAAAATTTGTGGAATCGCTAAATGTAGTGGTATAGACCAGCAAGAGATGCCGGGGAACCTGCAGGAGAACTGCTGCATCAATGGCGGAACATAGAACAACTAGTTATCAGCTCTCTGCACTGAACACCGACTCTTCAGCTCACACAATGTGTTAACATTATTTGTCCTGTACACTGAACACCACCAAAATTGTGTTTTTCTGGTCATTTCTAATTGGAATAAAAGCGTTAAAAAGCATCTGTCCCAAACTGGCACCAGTTGAAAAGTAGAGTTCAGCCTGTCAAAAATGCATTCTCACTGAGGTCCATAGGTGGAAGTACAAAAAAAAAAAGTAAAAAATGTATATGTTTGGATTTTTTTTTATGGTCTTAAAACATAATAAAATCCCTACATGTTTGGTTTTGCTGTTATTGTATCAACCTGTAGAATACAAAGAACACATAATTTATACCAAAGGGCTTGTTCACACAACGTTTTTGTGATCCGTTTTACGGATCCGCAAAACGGATCTAACAATTGTCAGTGTGATTAACATTGAGTTCAATGACAAAAGCGCATTGCTGTTCTCACGGGAGTTCAGCGATGCGCTTTTGAGGGCTCTCCTGCACTGCGCTTTTCGCATCCACTTTAAGAATGGACAAGTCAATTCTTATTGCGTGTTACGCAAGTCAAAGCCCATAGGAGATAATGGAGTACGCTTTTGGCACCTGTCCAAAAGCGCTACACACTGTGGGTACGTAGTGGCAGCGCTTTGCATCCTGAAAGCAAATGCGAAAAGCGCAGTGGGCGGCCGGACGGGGCATCGCAGGTGAGTGGTGGCTGCAGGGGAGATGGCTGGATGGATCGCAGGTTAGGGATGGCTGGATGGATCGCAGGTGAGCGGCGGCTGCAGGGGGGATGGCTGGATGGATCGCAGGTGAGCGGCGGCTGCAGGGGAGATGGCTGGATGGATCGCAGGTTAGCGGTGGCTGCAGGGGGATGGCTGGATGGATCGCAGGTGGCTGGATGGATCGCAGGTGAGCGGCGGCTGCAGGGGGATGGCTGGATGGATCGCAGGTGAGCGGCGGCTGCAGGGGGATGGCTGGATGGATCGCAGGTGAGCGGCGGCTGCAGGGGGGATGGCTGGATGGATCGCAGGTGAGCGGCGGCTGCAGGGGAGATGGCTGGATGGATCGCAGGTGAGCGGCGGCTGCAGGGGAGATGGCTGGATGGATCGCAGGTAAGGGATGGCTGGATGGATCGCAGGTGAGCGGCGGCTGCAGAGGGGATGGCTGGATGGATCGCAGGTGAGCGGCGGCTGCAGGGGAGATGGCTGGATCGCAGGAAAGGGATGGCTGGATGGATCGCAGGTGAGCGGCGGCTGCAGGGGGGATGGCTGGATCGCAGGTAAGGAATGGCTGGATGGATCGCAGGTGAGCGGCTGCTGCAGAGGGGGTGGCTGGATGGATCGCAGGTGAGCGGCGGCTGCAGGGGAGATGGCTGGATGGATCGCAGGTAAGGGATGGCTGGATGGATCGCAGGTGAGCGGCGGCTGCAGGGGAGATGGCTGGATGGATCGCAGGTAAGAGATGGCTGGATGGATCGCAGGTGAGCGGCGGCTGCAGAGGGGATGGCTGGATGGATTGCAGGTGAGCGGCGGCTGCAGGGGAGATGGCTGGATGGATCGCAGGTGAGCGGCGGCTGCGGGAGATGGATGGGAGATGCTGTGCTGCGGGGGCATCGGAGGTGAGCGGCGAGTGCAGGGCGATGGATGGGAGGCGCAGTGAGAGAGAGAGAGAGACAGAGATAGAGAGAGAGAGAGATAGAGAGAGAAGAGAGAGAGAAAAAAGCTGGGGCACTATAGTACACACTGAACTGATGACTGCCAGCTAAAGTTTCATTCCTTATCTTTGTGGAGGAGAATTGGCAGTCATTAGTTCAGGGTGAACGCTTCACATATGTACAGCTGTCCAGCTCTAACTTCAAATATTCAGGAAGGGTCAGGGAGAAGAGGAAGAGACTCCATCACCTATGCAGTGAGTCTCGCTGGCCAGAAAGCTCATCACCGTCCCCACCCCTCCGTTCCTTCGCAGCCCCGCTCTATGGGTAATAACAGCGATTTACTGGCCTGTCTCTTACTGAGACAGACTCACCTCTGCAGTCAGTGGCTTTCTGTTGGCACCCACACGGCACTCAGCGAGGGGGTGTTGAGCCGGACCAGACACAGGAGGTACGTGGGGTGGTGACAGACACTGCAGGTTGGGAGGTTCACTGACTGATTGTCTCCGTGTCGGCATCGCCGCTGCACTCAGAAGCAGGGAGGCAAGAGACAGGAGACAGTGGTATGCGATAGTGCGGCGCCCCTTCTTGTAGGTCAGGTGCTCCGCAGAAGCCGGCGCCGTACAGCAGAGGAGGGGCAATGGAGGCGGAGATAGCAGCAGCCACTGACTGAAAGCAGAAGGTCAGTGGCTGCTAGTGACCGGAGCGCTTGGCTTGCAGCACTCATCACCATGCATTCTGTCTGTGTGAGTCAGTCAGCGTTGATATGTTACTGACACAGGAAGCACTTAACTGCTCCCCCCCTTCTGACAGACGGAGGTGGCGCCCTAGGCTATCGCCTTCCTTTGCCTAACCGTTGTCCCGGCCCTGGTGACACCCCCCAAAAATCGCTGTATAAAAATGAGTTCTTTAGTAAGAGCTATCAGCAGCAGCAGCACCTTCCCTGATCAGTACAGTGAGAGGAGTGTGAGCTCCCAGCGTCGCATTCGGACTTATATAGTGCGGTGACGTCACAGAATCCCGCCGGTCTCTGATTGGCTTCATCTCTGCACATGTCATGCAGGCTATGCCCTTCTTCCTCCCAGAGTGCTTTGCCCCATGTAACGCCATGTGCTCGCAGCCATTTTATCAATCAAAAGCACACTTCGTTCACCCGAAGTACCCCAAAGTTCGACTTCGTTCAGAACCGAAGTTTTCCTGAAATTCTAAACGAATTCCACTTCGTTAGAATCAATTCGCCCATCTCTAATTGCAACCAATAATGTTGTTGGAAGGGGAAATATCACATTATTTATCCCACAGTCTATTGATGGCCAGAATTGATGGCCTATATTCTTCTTCTTCTTCTTCTTCTTCTTCTTCTTCTTCTTCTTCTTATTATTATTATTATTATTATTATTATTACCGTATATACTCGAGTATAAGCCGACCCGAGTATAAGCCGAGGCACCTACTTTTTGCCCCAAAAAACGGGAAAACGTATTGACTCGATTTTCTAGGGTAGAAAATGCAGCGGCTACTGGTAAATTTTAAAAATAAAAATGGATACCAATAAAATTACATAGGCAGTTTAATGTCCACCCTAGGCAATTATAGGCAGATATATGGCCCTATATGCAGGTATAGGCAGGTATATGTCCCAAAAGGCACGTATATGGCCCCATAGGCATGTAATAGGCAGTTATATGTCCCCCATAAGCAGATTATAGGCAAGTATATGGCCCCATACGCAGGTAATAGGCATGTATATGGCCCCATAGGCAGGTAATAGGCAGGTATATGGCCCCATAGGCAGGTATAGGGCAGGCTGTAGGCAGGTATAGGGCAGGCATGGGAAGACTGTAGGCAGTGTATAGGGCAGGTTTAGGGCCGGCTGTAGGCAGGTATAGGGCAGGTATAGGGCCGGCTGTAGGCAGGTATAGGGCAGGTATAGGCAGCTATAGGCAGGTATAGGGCCGGCTGTAGGCAGGTATAGGGCAGGTATAGGCAGTTGTAGGCAGGTATAGGGCAGGTATAGGCAGCTGTAGGCAGGTATAGGGCCAGCTGTAGGCAGGTATAGGCAGGTATAGGCAGCTGTAGGCAGGTATAGGGCCGGCTGTAGGCAGGTATAGGGCAGGTACAGGCAGCTGTAGGCAGGTGTAGGGCAGGTATAGGCAGCTGTAGGCAGGTATAGGGCAGGTATAGGACAGGTATAGGGACGGCTGTAGGCAGGTATAGGGCAGGTATAGGCAGCTGTAGGTAGGTATAGTGCCGGCTGTAGGCAGGTATAGGGAAGGTATAGGCAGGCTGTAGGCAATAATAGGCAAAATAAAAAGAACAATAACTTACCTGGATCCCCGCTGCTCCATCTCCCGGGCGCGCTCCTCGGTCTTCCCGACACAGGCGGATGACGTCATCAGGCCGCGCACGCAGCGTGATGACACACGCTGCTTGTGCCGGAAACTCCGGACAGCCGCGAGTCTGCGACCGCCCGGAGTCCACTGCGGAGCAGGGAGCGCTCGTTCTCTGCGCCGCATTGCCCGTGCCAGCGCAGCGCCCGGACACTGTGCGCTCACTTGGCAATCAGTTATATGCGCTCCCTGAGGAGCCGCATATAACTGAAACGTCCCTGTCGGCGCACGGGCCATCGCAGCGCCCGAGTGCCGACAGTAAAAACTTTGAGACTCTCGGTTCACATATTTTGATCAAAAGATGTTTAAGCTGCCCACGACTTTCAACGTGATCTCAAAATCGGGCAGTCCTATCAGTGACTCGAGTATAAGCCGAGGAGAGATTTTTCAGCACATTTTTTGTGCTGAAAAACTCGGCTTATACTCGGGTATATACGGTATATTAAAAAGTGGCTTGGCAGTAAAATGCAAACTTAAGGATGCTTAAGTTTTATGTAGAATTGGAAAATGTTTATGGTTGGGGGTTGAGGGGCAATGTAATGTTTGCTATAGGTTTCAGCCTTTTCTACTTTTTATTCCATAGATTACAACTGATCTTGGGGGCCCCAGGATCCAGAAAACCTTTCACCATTGTACCAAAAGAGTGCTTCTAGGCACTGAAGAGGAAAAAAAAACAAAACCCTCTGTCTTCTGTGATACAAAAGTTTTGTAGATAAATGATTGTTACTGTACATTAGTCATTACTACGTACTAGTTAAATAACAATATTATGAATACTTTTTGCACACAAACCTTATAAAATCAGTACAGTTTTATGTGAATACATAAGCTGTGAAATGTTTCTGTGTTTTTGTATGTAGATATGTGTGCATGATTTCCTGCAGATGGCTATTACAATGTTAACAGACGGACAAACCAAGGGGTGGCATTTCAACTAATATCTTACTAGTAAAATAGACCTGCACACTGAGAAGCAGAGAGAAGGATTAAACTCCATAGCAGATGTTGCTTCAATCATACAAAACAGTATGATGAAGACCTGCCAGCTTTTTTTTCCTCCTATCATTACAAAAGATTATCTGCAACCATTCATCAAGAATAACCCAGTTCTCATAAGCAGTTGTAGAGCAAAGTTCAAAATCATATTAACTGTGAAAATGAGAGGCTTGGATAGAGATTTCCAAAATACAATTAATATTTGTATCACAGAATACTGAGAGGAAAGGAAAAGAAAGGGGTTAATTTGCACTGTGACAAGTGTGTTATGCAAATAAGTGTCACTATTACCGCTTTCGGCACCCTAATGATATGGACATCAATGTCAAGTATTATTGTGTCTCCTAACACAGGTTTTCATTGATTTAATGTGATTCATTGCATAGCGGATTATCTACTGCCTATCGCATTATCTATCTGTTTTTTGACTGTATATTTTGAATCTCTACTTTGAATATTTTTCCCCCAATTTGTCCCCTGAGGAGACCGGTTTAACATCATAGGGGCCGGTCGAAACATGTTGGGACGGGACTGTAGGTTTTTTTAGGGACTTTATAGATAAAGTTCCTGACGGGAATGCCCTTATTGGGGTGATATTCCTGATTTTGGATAGGCTAGGGACTAGTATTTTTGTAGGGCCTTACAGGGTCTTTCTTGGTGCATCTATGTACTAGCCCCAGTTTATTTAGACTAGACCATCTTTTTTTGTGTGTTTTTCATAGAGAGCTATATTACTCGTAGTTGTGATTTTAATTATTACTATTCAAAGTTAATTTTTAGGACTATTCCCTTTCTTTGTATTTAGTCACTGCCTGTTAGTCAAGGGGTATTCTGTGTGGATCTTGTCTAGGATTAGACATTAAGAGAGTTGTTACAATGATCAAATCATGCAGCATGTATGTAGGTATGTCTGTTTGTATGTGCATATTTATGTCTGTCCCTGTCCGCCTGTACATATACACATATATATATGGAAAAATCCAAGTACATTACAATAAAAAAGAACATTTTGTCAGGAACACTGATTAGACATATGCGTACATGTGTGTGTATATATATATATATACACACACATGTACGCATATGTCTAATCAGTGTTCCTGACAAAATGTTCCTGTTTATTGTAATGTATTTGGATTTTTCCATTACATAATTGCAGTGGGTTTATAAATCTGCCCTTATTTTGGAAAAGTACTCCTATACACAATAAAATACCAAGAGCTCATAACGAAAAAGTGTTCTTAGTAGCAAGGAAATGTTGCTGATGCAATTTATAGCAAGAAATGTAATGTGTTTAGCACCATGATGAAATGCTTATCATCTTTTAGCGTTGCCTGAAGTACTTGCAGATCTTAGGCTGCTCAGTTTCTACTGGTAATGAAATGAAATAGCATGGGCTCTCTGCCTACAAAATAAAAGTCATTTCGGCACACTTCAACGTTTTTATTTCTCCTCTACTATGAAGATTAAGAGATCAAGTTAAAAAATCTCCTCCCCTGATGCTGCACATTGTGCAGATTTTGCCTTTGATTCAAATTGATATTTTCTGTATATTATCCACATTCATTTCACTATATTACAGGATAAAATACCCAACTTTGATAAGCATTGCAGTAAAATTGTATAAATAAAAATATGAAACAGAGGACGATAAATAAATGCTGTAATAATACCTGCTGAACGAGTAGCACAAAGGTAATGTTCAGTTATGATGTCTCATGTCTTGTCTGCAGAATTATAGCTAACGGAATACCTGCGTGGATTTACACACAAAACTATGGACCTAGGCTTTCTTTATACGTCACTTTTTGTGGTGTTTTTTCTTGCTGATTAAAATTCCATTAATTTAATTTGTTATTATTATTATTTTGAGAGTGTTTTCTTTTTCATTCAGAAATGCATTTTTATGTATTTAAACCCGAAAAAGCTCCAGGTATCCAGAAAACTCATCACAAGTGGAAAAAAATACTATAAAAAAAGACTTCAGATAAAACTACTGATTTCATGTCTTGCATTTTTGAAAAAACACATGTGGTTTTAGTAGCTTTTTCTGCAATCATTTTTAAGGATAGGTTTATGCAGTGGATTTTTATGGCCAAAAAGTTTCCTGATGAAAAAATGACGCTAAATGTCTGAGGCAAATTTTCTGCCTCCTATACTTAGTAATGGTTAGCAAAAAGGATGTCAGTTCTTTGTTGGCGAGCTGAACAACGACGCTGATTTTACATAAGGTATAAAGTAAATCAGTTTACCATCGGATTGGATGATGATTCTAAAGCAGATTAAGAGCTGAAACCTCCCCCAGAATCAATGCCCAAATCCATTATGCGAATGTATTCTGCTTTTTTTTTTTTTTTTTTGCAAACACCGCAACCACCAGATGTGTTTTTTTTTTTTTAAAGATGCAGCATTCTGTCAGCAAAGAACCTTTTTAGACACTGTGTGACATTTTTCTCCCCATCAACCTCCATTGGGATACGTTTTAAGATGCATGTTTGGATCGGTGTTTCAGACCCTAAACGGACCCAAACACGCAGCTAACAATGTGCAGTGTGATTTTACATTGCTTTCAATGTAAAACACGCATCAGCGTTCAGATGAGTGATCGCCCATGCGTGTCTCATTACATCTTTCTGATGCGTCTTTTGGATCTGTTCAAAGTATTGACATGTCAATTCTTGATCTGTGTGACGAAGCAGGCACCCTATTTAAAACTATAGGGTGTGTTTCTGCTGCAGCCAAAACACATCTAAAGACGGCCTTGATTTAAGGGTACATTTTGGGCTAAACTGATCCACTATATAATGTTAAATGCAGGGCAGGGGAGAGGTGGTGCAAGTCACATAAATTTGTACTTTAATGTTCTTTGTGTAAAGCAATTAAAACAAACTATATTGAGTTTAATGTAAACTGTATACATCCACATGCAGTGAACTGCCCCAACTAATGACTGCAGGCAGCCAACATTTTATCTGTAAGTTTTGTTACTCATATACATCAACAATAAGAACTAAATAATTTTTATAAATAGTTAGGCTTAGACAGGTTAAACTCCCCACATGTGTATTAAAAACAGATCATATCATACAGATTATGCCAACTGTATGCACACTTATGCTGCAAGATCACACATATTAAATAAACCAAAAGGACTGATGCTTGAGCATTAATCTTCATGTAAACATGGGCATCTAAGCTTGACTGATTGTGCTACTATTCTGCTTAATGCAAAGTAGCTTTTTTAGCCTAACTTCTTACCCGTCTCCTTCTCTCTATGTAACAAAAGTGTTCTGAAGTGCCGGAGCTGAGGAGACTGGGAAAAAGGAGGAAGGATGTACATTTCCTGCTATACGAACCGTTGGTGTGTACACATTTGGAACATGCAGCTCAGATCTGGGCTCCAGTATATAGAGAGGATGTACTAGAGTTAGAGAAATTACAAAGACGAGCAACCAAACTAATAACGGGAATGTAACATCTGCTTTTTATTGCCCAGCCATGTCCACAGGGCAGAGCCAGACATAGCAATGTCACATACAGCCGGGAACCCTTTTTTAGGTTTCCGGGCTGTCAGGGAAGCCATCAGAGCCCGCAATAGTAGCGTGGCTGCTCTGATGGGGACAGAGGGAGCTCCATCCCTATGTCTTTCCTTTAGTTGCTGTGATCACAATTGTGGCAGATAAGAGGTTAATCACCCGCGGGTGGAGTGAGCTCTGACCATGGGCAATGCAGCACAGGGCCATCTGTAATTTACAGCTGATCCCATGTTGTGATTGTGCGGTCCCCATTAGAGAGCCTGCACAATGTCCAGACCATACTAGTAAATCCATTTGCAGGAAGTTGCTTCCCTCTAGGACTTACAGGTATGTCTAATATCAGGTAAGGGTTTATACTTATCTAGTCACATTAAATATTAGAACATAGATCTAGTCTAATGGCAATTTTGGAATCATGAATGAAATTTAATTTAGGGTAGCACCTACTGGAATTGATCTCAATTTCATTAGATGCTTAAACTTAATAAACACCCCTAAAAAAGACCCCATTGGGAAACTTCACCCCTTAAGAAATATATCCATGGGTGTGGTGAATATATTGACCCCACAGTTGTATTACAGATTTTTTTAACATTTGTTTTAATATTTCTTTTAAGTTTGGCAAGATCCTATATATGGTTGAAAATTGCTGTTTGGGCGCATGGAAGAGCGTACAAGGGAGCTATTTAACTTCTGGAACCCAGATTTTGGTGGGTGACATGTTGCATTTGCAAAGCCCTCAAAGTACCAGAATAGGTAAAAGCTTCTGGGTGCACAGGTGTTCAACAGTATTTTTAGCACTGGGCCATGAAAAAAAAAATACAGCTATTCTGCCATTGTTTTTCGGGTTTCATTTTTACAGCATTTGTCATGCGCTATAAATGACATAATAACATCACTATGCAAGTCAGTATGATTACAACAATATAAATTTTACACAATTTAACTACTTGAACACTATATACACCTGAAAAGTAGTTAATGACAAGCACATACCTTTAGTTTTTGTCTCCTTGCATTTCAACAGTCATAACTTTTTTATTTTTGCAATGACACAGTTTTATGAAACCTTGTCTTACGGTCCTGTAGATATCTAATATGTGTTGGTTTTTTTCGTGTGTGTGTGTAATGTACACACAATTATTTTTTATAAAAAAATTATTTTTATTTTATAATTTGGTCCAAATGTAAAGGTAATCAATGCTCATTCATTGTTTTTAATGACTGCTGGATTCACAGCAAGAAAATATTCAATTCAAGTATTTTAATATACACCCAGTGTATTGTTCTTTAGTTATAGATTCTGTTCATGCACAATGCATTGCTCGATCTCTGCCATATTCTTGTTTGCCGTTTAATTTAAACATACAAGATGTAAAACACTAAAGTTGCCTTCCTGTAACATGATTGTTATGATTCTACCCTCACTTTACACCATGCATATTTTCTGCATACAGATACTTTACAGCATTGAAAAGGATTGTCTAACCATGCAGTTTAACACAGCCACAGCCAGCTTCAGACTCACACCTATTGGTCAGACTGTGGGTGGTTCTATAGCATCTTAGCTCTGCTATTCCTAGTTATTCCTGTTACAGTAATATGAGTGCAAAAAGTTTAAAATCTGTAATACACAAGGCTACAGAGCTTGAAGGGTTAATTTTTTTCCTGTTAACTTAGGTAAACAAGCTCTTGTGCTAGAGATAAGACTCAGCAGGGAGTGATGTACCATGGTCAGACAGGAGCTTGGAGAAATCAGATGAAAGAGACCAGAGATAGGCGGTCAGTAACCAAGAGTAACATGTGTATATTAATAATAGATAAAATCCTCCTTATCTCCAAAATAAAGCAAAATAAAAACAGCAATGCAGTTGGAAATATTCTATATTTACCTTCTCTACATGTTAAAAGCTAATCACTGAAGTGAGAAAACCCCTTTAAAGGGGTTGTATCATTTCATTAAATGGCCTTCAGAATAAGAGGACAGTGAAAACAAGTAACTTTGCAATTAGATGTCATTAGCAAAGCTGTCTTGTTATCACAGGATCTCTTATCTTCTGTTTACACTGACATCCAGTGCTGGTCGGATCCCTCCTCCTTGCATTTCACTAGCTGAGAGCTCATTTACATTCTGTTCGGCCGGCTGTATTCACAGAGCTTGCATTCCTGCCTTTCACTCAAAGTAAGGGACCGGCACATTTTCACTCTGCACAGCCAGAAGAAACAGAATTACACTGCAGGGCTTCTACAATCAGGAAACAGCACAATTGTGTGTCGATCCTGTCCTCTCCTGCATAGAAGGGAGATCTGTGCCGTTCATAGAAAGCTGGATTCAACTGTAACAAATCTCCATCTGTGAGAGGAGAAGAGATCAGTGTTCAGTCTAGATTGAATGCAGCCTGTGGCATGTATACAGCTCTTACAAATTAAGACTGATAGGGAGAGACACAGTGACATGTGGACTCAGAGATTGGGGTGGGGGAGTCTCGGGAGCCAGCATGAACAATGAAGGGAGGTGATGTCACCCAGCTGGGAGGGGAAGAAACGCCCCTGCATTTCTAGAGTTCAGAAGCTGAGAGCAGTATGAATCAGCCAAACTAAAGAAGCTATACATCCCCTTTAAGCATATATACTATTATTAGAGATCAGTGGATATTTATACTTATATTATTATATATATTAGAGGCATCACAGAAAAAGTTCTGGACTCAGGGCCTCCAGTTTTTAACTAAAGACCAACTAAAAAAGAAGTGCTCTTGACCTAGAACACATATGTATTTCATAGTCTGCTATTAATTTAATGGTTAAATGTAATACTAACAGCTACAGCAGAGGAATTATATAAGCAGCCACATCTTGCCCTGGCAGTAATAGATGGTTGCTGTGGGTTTTAGCTGAACTGAACAGGCAAGGATTTAACATTAAAAGTAGACATGAATAAACTGATTGTGTCAATTTGCAGATTAACCATTCTCACAATATACCCAGTCCCCTCATGAATAAATTAGATTGCTTATTAGTCTCACATTAATATTAAATCAATTTACCCAATATAAACTAATAGCATGTAAATTGTGGAGCAATTTGCAAATCAGTAAAACTAAAATCAGGCAGATGTATTATCTCATCTCTAGTTAATAGCAGGTTACAGCATAGACACTTTAGTAACTTGTAGTGGTGCTCGACTTGGTCAAAGTTTGTTTTAGAGCTGTTCGGCTGAATTTGAAATTATTTGGGATCTGGGACGTCCTGACCTTGAGTCCTATAAGAGTCTATAAGGGAAAAATTCTGCATGTATATTTTTGGCATTTGGATAGTATCCACAGTAGTCAAATGCCTCCAAATTGCAGTCTAGGGAACCCTAAGCCAATCCTACCATTAGCCATAATTCAAACCATAACTCATAATTCTAACCCAACTGTATTTAAATCTCTAACCTTAATGTCAACCCTAATTCCATCCCAACCCAACTCAAAACCTAAACTAAAATGCCAACCTGACCCTAATTTCAACCCCAACTCAAACTAAAACTCTAACCATAACTCTAAATTGGGCAAAGGTTAGGGTAATGATTAGAGCTAAAGTGGGTTTCAGGTTAGGGACAATTTTTTAACCAATTATGCCAAAATTTGTTTTGAGCCAGCCCAAATCAAATCACTTATTTTTGGATCAAATTTAAATGTGACCCAATTCTAAAGTGTAACACTAGTAACTGACATATCATTTCAATAAAAGTTGTATTTTAATTTTAAATCAATGCCTAAAACATCTAAACTTTCCTTTTGTTGCTTGTCAAGTGCTTTTCTTGCTTGTCAAGTTTTGATTTAGTAATGGTCAATATAGAGAGCAGTAGGTAATCTCTAACATGGGAACCAGTAGGTTTGATATGGAAGCATTTGATTTTACCCAGTTTTTCATATACATTAGTATATGGTTGTCACTGTTCTCTTAGGCTTTGTTCCCACGGCTGATTTGGGGACGGATTTCAGTCCGTATCGCGCGCCGTACTGCGCGCAAATACGGCTAAAATCCGTCCCTGTCATTACGGTAATCCACAGTTCTCATAGAGAACTATGGATTCCATCACCTCTCCCCGCTCGCGAAATACGGTGAGCGGGGAGAAATTGACATGCACATTATCCCGGCAGGATACGCGCCGTGGATAATGAAAGTCTATGGGGCCGGCGAACCGTTTTATATGTGCTTAGCAACGGAGTTGAAGCCCAGGTCGGGTTATGCCCAGTTAATGTCTCAGTGGCTGTTGGCCGACATTCTCTCCTTCTCTCTCTCTCTCTCTCACTCGAGAGAGAGAGAGAGAGAGAGAGAGAGCACTTGTGACACAAATGTGCGGTCCCGTGTAAATCACAGACAGAACACAGCTGTACTGTGCAGTTCCACATAAATCATTTTGGTGGCTCAGAATTGCAGTCCAACATAAATTCCAACAGATAGAGAACACAGCTGTTCTATGCAGTCCCACATAATACACTTTGTGTGACACATATGCACAGTCACACGTAAAGCACTTTTGTGACAGAAATTGGCAGTCCCATGTAAATCACAGACAGAACACTGCTGTAATGTGCAATCCGATGTAAGTCACTTGTGTGACTCAGATGTGCAGTCCCATGTAAATTACATCCAGAGAGAGAACACAGCTGTACTGTGTAGTCCCACATAAAACACTTTTGTGACACTGCTGTGCAGTCCCAACATAAATCACAGACTAAAAAAACAACTGTACTGTGCAGTCCCACGTAAATCAATTTTGTGATAAAGCACAGTCCTAGGTAAATCACAAACAGAGAGAGAACACAGCTGTACTGTGCAGTCCCACATATAATACCTTTGTGAGACAGATACGCAGTCCCACATAAATCACTTGTGAGACAGATGTGCAGTCCCTTGTGAACACAAACAGATAAAGCATATTTTAGTTCTGCAAATCTGTAGAGGTCAGAGGTTTAAGTATCTGCAGGATATATCACTGTGTGAGAGAGATAGACAGAGAAAAAAAAGTCACCAATCTTTCCCCGAGTCCTGAATGTCAAATGCCCATTCTAGTTACAATGTATGTAGAGAGAGCGAGAAATTTAGATATACATGATCGAGTTACACTTCGCTTTTCACTTCCAATGATTCCTTACACTATGTCTACACAGCAAATACAGAAATGCCATCGTATTTTGGGCAGCATTTTGTCATTTACTGTGTGCACATAGCCTTAGTTTCAGACAGCTGAGAACCTCTTCCTTCCCCCAGCTCACACAGAATGAATCATCACGTGCACACTTTGACCTTTAAGGTCAAGTTAAAGTGGTTTTGCCATCACAGACATTGATGACATATGGATAGTATATGCCATCAATGGCAGATACAGTGGGGGAAATAAGCAATTTGATACACTGGTGATTTTGCAAGTTTTCCCACCAACAAAGAGATCTGTAATTTTTATCTTTGGTACATTTAAATTATGATGGACAGAATCAAAAAAAAAATTAAATCCAGAAAATCACATTGTATGATTTTAGACCTAGAGGAGCAAAATGCGACACTGAGGGCGATTGACAATGAAGAGAAGAGTTTGCTACTCTTGGAGCAAACAGTTAGTGGGCTAAATGTTGAGGGTGGAGTATTGGATCAGCAGGAGGAGCTGTGTAGTTGGGTTAATGTAGACAGGGGGAGCTCTAGGGGTACCCAAAAAAGGAAGGCCACTTCTCCTCCTAAGATTCCTAGCAAAATCGCAAAGTTGGGTGATAATGCTGAGGAATCAGTCTCAGAAATGGCAGCCCTAGTGGACACTGCTCTTCCTAGCAGCCGGAAGAGCAGCCCAATTAGTAGTAGGGGGATGGGAATGCAGGTAACAAAAGACAGTTAGTAGCTGTAGGAGATTCTATAATCAGGAAGACGGATAGAATAATTTGTCGCCAGGACCACCTCAACCGAATAGTTTGCTGTCTCCCTGGTGCCAGGGTTCAGCATGTGGTGGACCGGGTGGATAAATTACTGGGAGGGGCTGGCGATGACCCAGCTGTTGTGGTCCATGTTGGAACCAATGACAGAATACACGGTAGGTGGAGGATCCTAAAGAATAATTTTAAAGAACTAGGCTCAACCTTTTCACCATGACCAAGACCAAAGAGCTGTCTAAGGACACCAGGCACAAAATTGTAGACCTGCAGAAGGCTGGGATGGGCTACAAGACAATAGGCAAGCAGCTTGGTAAGAAAGCAACACTCGAAAATGTATCAGGTGATTTTGGCCAACAACCTACTTTCCTACAGTAAGAGCATAGAAAATGGGTCGTGGCTGATTCTTCCATCATGACAATGACCTAAAACACACAGCCAGGACAACTAACGAAGGGCTCCATAAGAAGCATTTCAAGGTCCTGGAGTGGCCTAGACAGTTTTCAGACCTGAACACAATTGAAAATCTTTGGAGGGACCTGCAACTCAATGAAAGCCAGTGACAGCCCCGAAACCTGAACAATCTGAAGAAGAACTGTATGGAGGAGTGAGCCAAAATCATTGCTGCAGAGTGTGCATATTTGTTCAAGAAATACAGAAAAGTATCTGTACCAAATATTAAGTTGTTTTTCTATTGTATAAAATACTTATTTCAGGCAATAAAATGCAAATTATTTATTTGAAAATCATACAATATGATTTTCTGGATTTTTTTTTTAGATTTTGTCTGTAATAGTTGAAATGTACCTATGATAAAAATGACAGACCTCTCCATTCTTTGTTTTGTAGGTGTCAAAACTTGCAAAACTGCCAGTGTATCAAATACTTACCGTATATATTCGGGTATAAGCCGAGTTTTTCAGCACAAAAAATATGCGGAAAAATCCCCCCTCGGCTTATACTCGAGTCACTGTCGGCACTCGGGCGCTGCAATGGCCCGTGCGCCGACAGGGACGCTTCAGTTATATGCGACTCCTCATGGAGCGCATATAGCTGAAGGCCGAGTACAGCTGACAGCCTCCGGGCGCTGCGATGGCCCAGGCGCTGTCAGCGATCTCCTCCCCTGTGTGCGACTCCTCCGGAGCGCACACAGGTGAAGAGGTACCACTGCGGCGCAGAGAGCGAGCGCTCCCTGCGTCGCAGTGGACTCCGGGCGGCCGCGGACGTCCGGAGTTTCCGGCACAGGCAGCGTGTTTCATCATGCTGTGTGCGCGGCCTGGTGACATCACCCGCCTGTGCCGGGAAGACAGCGCGGGAGGCCGGACAGCGAGGAGGCGGAGCGGCGAGGAAGACGGAGCAGCGGGGAGCCAGGTAAGTATTTTTTTTTGTTTTAAAACCCTGCCTACAGCCTACCTATAGGACCTATACCTGCCTATACCCTGCCTACAGCCTACCTATAGGACCTATACATGCCTATACCTCCTACACCTACAGGACCTATACTGCCTAACCCTGCCTACAGCCTACCTATAGGTCCTATACCTGCCTATACCCTGCCTAAAGCCTACCTATAGGACCTATACCTGCCTATACCCTGCCTACAGCCTACCTATATACCTGCCTATACCCTGCCTATACCCTGCCTACATCCTACCTATAGGACATATACCCTGCCTACAGCCTACCTATAGGACCTATACCTGCCTATACCCTGCAAACAGCCTACCTATAGGACCTATACCTGCCTATACCTGACCTACTAGCCTAGCCTATATGCCTAGCCTAAGGACCTATAACTGCCTATAACGATCTCATACCCATGCCTAGTGGACCTATAACTGCCTTAACGACTATACTGCGTTGCCTCCTAGGACCTATACCGGCCTATAACGACCTATACCTGCCTATAGCCTGCCTAGGTGGACCTATACCTGCCTATAATGACCTATAGGACCTATACCTGCCTATACCCTGCCTACAGCCTACCTATAGGACCTATACCCTCCCTACAGCCTACCTATAGGACCGATACCTGCCTATACCCTGCATACAGCCTACCTATAGGACCTATACCTCCCTATACCCTGCCTATAGCCTACCTAGAGGACCTTTACCTGCCTATACCCTGCCTATAGCCTACCTAGAGGACCTATAACTGCCTATAACGATCTATATCATGCCTATAGCCTGCCTAGGGGGACCTATACCTGCCTATAACGACCTATACCTGCGTATAGCCTTCCTAGGGGACCTAGACCTGCCTATAACGACCTATAGGACCTATACCTGCCTATACCCTGCCTACAGCCTACCTATAGGACCTATACCCTGCCTACAGCCTACCTATGGGACCTATACCTGCCTATACCCTGCCTATAGCCTACCTAGAGGACCTATACCTGCCTATACCCTGCCTATAGCCTACCTATAGGACCTATAACTGCCTATAACGATCTATACCATGCCTATAGCCTGCCTAGGGTGACCTATACCATGCCTATAGCCTGCCTAGGGGGACCTATACCTGCCTATAACGACCTATACCTGCCTATAACCTGCCTAGGGGGACCTATACCTGCCTATAACGACCTATACCAGCCTATAACCTTCCTATGGGGGACATATCGCTGCCTATATCTGCCTATGGGGGACATTAAACTGCTTATACCAGCCTATATCTGCCTATGGGGGAAATTAAACTGCCTATATCTGCCTATGTAATTTTATTGGTATCTATTTTTATTTTTAAAATTCACCAGTAGCCGCTGCGTTTTTCACCCTAGGCTTATACTTGAGTCAATAAGCTTTCCCGGTTTTTGTGGAAAAAGTAGGTGCCTCGGCTTATACTCGGGTCGGCTTATACTCGAGTATATATGGTATTTTCCAAACTGTAGGTGTGGAACCTGAAACTATCCTTAGAACAGGCCCACAAAATGCCCTGTTTTGAATGAAAAAGTGTCAATGCTTACATCGTCGTTTTCTATCCAAGCTGTATTCTGAACACTCATTGAAATGAATAGAGACTAACTGCGCAAGAACAGCTATTTCCCATCAAAATGAATGAAGATTAACTGAACAACAGCAGCCACTATTCTGTTTAGAACTGTAAATTTCCCGTATGTGGGGCCCATACCTATCTGACTTTGATGGCAAATTCTACTGACATTCCATTAATCCCTTACTGACAATAGACGTATATGTATATCCTATTGTCGGCAAGGTCATTTGTATTGGGCTTACTCAGTATGTCCGCTACAAAGGAGGGCGGTGACGGCAGCTAATTGCACATGCCACTAACCGCAGTGAATGAAGTTGGCTTTGATGCCTGCTGTTTAACCATTTAGATGCCACGACAATTGCACTGATCCATTACAATAGCAAAAGGAAGCTTAAGGGGGTTGTCTCAATACAGGTTGTCAGCCAACTTCAGTGCTTCTGTCTCCACAGGATTTTTGAATTCAGAGGCATGCTTCTGTCTGCCTCTTCTCCTCCCCCCACTCTCTGCACCTAGTTTTGTCATCACTCCTGCCTCACTAGTCAGGCTCAGTAAGTCACACTTAGTATTAGCAGTGATAACATCTCTAGTCTACACAAAAAGCATTAATTACGTTTGTTTAGATAAGTTTTCTGCCCCATGCCTCTCTGGCTCAAAGTTTTAACTCATCTACTAACTACAGTAGATGAAACAGGAATGATCATAAACTTCACAGTACTGTCCTTTAGATTGAAATCTGTAGCAACTAAACAAACAAGCAGAATAGAAGCAGCCCTAATGGTGAGGGCTCTCCTCCGGCTGCAGTCCCTTTTATCCAGCAGAGGGTTTTCAGTAAAAGCGGGTGCTCCCTGCTGCCAGGGTTAACCCTGTATGTGCCTGCTTTCTCCACAAATACATTGTAGGCACAGTGATACACTATACTGTCCCCATCCTGCCCTCTCCACATATTCACTGTGCCTGCGATGTTACACTATGCTGTCCCCATCCTGCCCTCTCCACACATTCACTGTGCCTGCGATGTTACACTATGCTGTTCCCGTCGTGGAGTCATTGATGAGCAGCTTTCTTCACCCACTAGTGAGGAAGATACTCACCAGCAGCAGCGGGAGCAGACCCTGAAACAGAAGTTGGTGGCCTACTTGCACAGCACTCTGCCACCCCACTTTGAAGATTTACTGGACTATTAGGCAGCCAAACTAGATTTATGGCCATGACTTGTTTGCACTGGAGAAGGTGTCCTGCCCAGTCAGTAGTGTGGCATCAGAGCGGGTGTTCAGTGTGACGGGGGCCATAGTTACCCCAAGGAGAACTCGCTTGTCCACCCGAAATGTGAAGAGACTCACTTTTGTCAAGATGAATCAGGCGTGGATCAGCCAGGATTTCCACACACCAATGCCTGACACATCAGCTTAGATCAGCCATGCTGCCTCACCCAAACTTTGATAAATGAGTCTGGATTCTTCTGGCCACCTGCCTCAGCCACTATTCTGATGCTGCCACCCACCTAATGCCACACATCTTCTGCCAGCTGCTCCTTCTACCGCCCACCATCTTTACCAGGTGCTGGTATTGCTACCCACCTCCCCACTCTTCACTGGCCCATTATGCAGTCTTCTGATGCTGCTGTCACCTCCAGGCTATGTCACCATGTCACTCTCTGGCTTGATGCTGCTACCACTACCTCATCATTATGTCACCTAGCTGCCACCACCTCAAAATTATGTCATTGTGCCACTCTCCGGCCTGATGCTGTTGCTGCCGCCACCTTCAAACTGTGTAACTGTGCCAGTCAGTGGTCTACTCATGCTGCTGCCACCTCCACAATCTGTCATTGTGCTACTCTGTGGCTTACTCATGCTGGCGTCACCTCAAAAATCTGTCATTGTGCCACTCTGTGGCCTACTTATGCTGCTGCCACCTCAACAATCTGTCATTGTATCACTCTGTCGCGCATTCATGCTGATGTCACCTCCACACTTTGTCATTGTGCCACTCTGTGGCCTACTTATGCTGCTGCCACCTCCACAATCTGTCATTGTACCACTCTTTCGCGCATTCATGCTGGCATCACCTCAACACTCTGTCATTGTGCCACTCTGTGACCTACTTATGCTGCTGCCACCTCCACCATCTGTCTTTGTTCCACTCTGTGGCGCATTCATGCTGCCGTCACCTCCACAATTTGTCATTGTGCCACTCTGTGGCCTACTTATGCTGCTGCCACCTCAACAATCTGTCATTGTGCCACTCTGTGGCCTACCTATGCTGCCACCTTCACAATCTGTCATTGTGCCACTCTGTGGCACATTCATGCTGGCGTCACCTCCACAATTTGTCATTGTGCCACTCTGTGGCCTACTCATGCTGCTGCCACCTCCACAATCTGTCGTTGTGCCACTCTGTGGCCTACTCATGCTGCCGCCACCTCCACACTCTGTCGTTGTGCCACTCTGTGGCCTACTCATGCTGCTGTCAACTGACCACTCTCTCACTCGGCCACCCTGTGGTTTCATAATGCTGTTTCCACCCTCCACCACTCTATGATGTTGCCACTATGTTTGATTTTCCCCTTCTTTTAATCTGTCAGAAGGAATGAAAAGGACAAACATAACCGACTTTGTCTTCGGAGAAGCCATAAGGCCAGTATGATATGGTCCTTTTTTACATCAGGATTGTGTGATGATTAGGTAGCTAAAAGCAGGAGTGGATACAAAACACAGAAGACATGCAAATATTCCATTTACTTGTCATCTCTGTTTTGGATCAACTCCTGTTTGTTTTTGGCTTCAGCAATACTGATGGATTATTGACCGATTGAAAGCAGACACTGACTCTGACAAAGAAGGGCAAAATGATCAGTGACGTCAACGCAAATTTACTGCCGACACCCTCTCCACTCTTTCGGGGGGGGAGGGCCTCTACATGTATCAGCGTTTAACAGAGCAGGTTCTGTCATAATCTGTGGAATCATCTAATGTTGGTGTAAAAGGAGTGCGCTCTTTGACGCTATAGTAGGATCTAGGCCCTCAGCTTGGTTCTTTCCAGCTGGCGCTGACATTACGTTGTCAGGCTGCATTCCGTCTTTAGTTATTTGGTCAGTTTTGACCTCGTAACTGTCCAGATAAGTGAAGTGTGAAGCGATTCTAAGAGTGACGCCAGTCATCTGCGTGTCACACTAAATCACAGCACTGTTTCAATACCAAACCATGCTCCCTATGCATATTTCTGTGTGGCACAAATAATAATAATAATAATAATCTTTATTTATATAGCACCAACATATTCCGCAGCACTTTACAATTTGACGGGAGTAGGTACAGACAAAAATACATACATCACACAATGCAAAGCTACTTACAGATGAAACACAAGATGTGAGGGCCCTGCTCGCAAGAGCTTACAATCTATTAGGGTATAGGGTGAAATGAAGGGTAAGAAGTGCTAGGTTTACAATGGTCCAGCCATGTGACATAAATATTGGTGGTTTATATACAAGTCGGATGAACCTGCCACCCTGACAGTACATCTATATACAGATAAGTGCCGAAAAGTGTAGGGAGTGACAGAAATGTGTGCACTAGAGAGTGGGGAGGGGAGGTTAGCAATTAGGTATTCTGGTAGGCCTGACTGAGAAAATGTATTCTCAGAGCCCTCTTAAAACAATGAGCGTTGTGAGTGTGCCTGATTGCCCGTTGTAGTATGTTCCAGAGAACTGGCGCCGCCCGTGAAAAGTCTTGGAGGCGGGCATGGGAGGTTCGGATGACTGAGGAATGTAGTCTAAGATCATCTGCCGAGCGGAGAGATGGGGTAGGGTGGTAGACAGAGATGGGGAAGGAGATGTAGGGGGGTGCAGCGCTGTGGAGAGCTTTATGAGAGAGTGTGATGAGTTTATATTGTATCCTGTACTGAATGGGCAACCAGTGCAGTGACTGACAAAGGGTAGAGGCATCAGTATAGCAGCTGAAGAGAAAGACAATCCTGGCTGCTGCATTCAGGACAGATTGGAGAGGGGAGAGTTTGCAGAGAGGAAGACCGATAAGCAGGGAGTTACAATAGTCTAGACGAGAAAGAATAAGAGCAGTAATGAGAGTTTGAGTTGTTTCCACAGTGAGAAAAGGATGGATTCTAGAGATGTTCTTGAGGTGCAGGTGACAGGAGCGAGCAAGGGATTGGATATATGGGGTGAAGGACAGATTAGCATCAAGTATAACCCCAAGACAGCGGCTCTGCTCCCTACAACACCAAACAGGCTCTCTGCTGCCAGGAAATAGCTGTTTTTTAATGCGATTCGTCCCAAGTAAATTCGGAACTAAACAAATTTTTGGGAAAAATCCGGCGAAATTTTTTAGAAATTTGCTCATCTCTACTTACCACCAATGCCAAGTTCAAGTTATTAATTCTTTCAAAATCTTCTTCAGCAAAAGTTCAATGTCACCCATTAGCCAGTTCTTATATTATAGCTCTGAATTGAGTTATTACTTGACTTCCCTCTGCAACACGGTGACCTGGGAGTAGGAGATACTGTACATCATTTCCTAATCAGGCAAAATTGCCATTTTGGATTCTGGAAAAGCTGGGCTTCCATTTATAATTGAGCTGTGACAGCTATACAATCTGTTTTCAATCAGATATTGACAAATCCTGTTAACTTGAATTAAGTTTGTAAGGCTTTTGGTGTTTGTCACTGCAAGAATAGTGCTGCAGGCTGTACTGTTCTTGTCATCAAAAATATTGAACCCTGACAGGCACTCTGATGGAAACCAATAACACCAATGTGAAAAGAGCATAAGTATGACTGAAAACCTTATAGAAAAGATCATCAGGGTCTATATTTCCTATGTCCAGTTATCTAAAGAAACACACAACAGTAATATATGTTCAGATATATATTCATTTGTCTCCAGTGACAGCCACTATTTCTCGACTGCTGTACATATATTTCTTTTTTAAATGCCTTCCCTCTTCTCACTGGCCATCTAGTAGAAATGACAGCACAAACATACATTTATATCTGCAGGTGTTTCAGATGCTTCGGCACACAATCCTGTTTTCCCCCTTGGCTGTCATTTCCACAGAGAAAAAACACAGAATGGCCTCATTAGTGCAAAACAGGGATAAATGGGCATGCAGTCCTACATTGTGACAATTTGTCCTTACATGAATATGAAGAACTGGGAAATCAGAGGGGAGAAAGGAACATTCATCTTTGCTGAAACACATGTAGCAAGGTGCTGTAGAAATTAATTGTTTTACAGGACTAGGTGAATGACCTCATTAAAAACTCCAGTAGCAAACTACTTTGTTGGATTTTACTGATCTGTGTCTGCTGCCCTGTGATAGCACATCCCTTGTTGGTAAATTTAACAGAGACTTTTTGAAATTGAAGCAATGCGATTTCACTCGTCATTTTTCAAGCCTCTGCAGGGATTCACTGTCATTATTTTTAACATTCAAAATAAAAATAACTATAAATTATTACATACCTGGTGAAGCTAGTGCTTTTATTTTCTAATTTTCAGTCCCGGCATACCAGAGCTAGTTCATACCCTGGGTCGTGTGAATTCCTAGAATGAAACTCTGGGCATTTTACCAATAAAACAGAACAAGATTGGAATTATTTGTGAAACAATAGAAAACCATTATCATTGTCTCCAAGAATAAGCAATACTGCACTCAAGCAAGGACCTTCCAGAGAAGCAAAGGAAGGGTGGCTTTGCAGGTGCTGCATTGAAATTAAAAAGCACTCTATTATTATGATGGCACAACCGCAGGGGAATGTTCTACAGTGGTCTTATTGTTTTACCAGGTAAATTTTGTGCTACTATGAAATAATACTCTGTCATTTTGCTTTCATTTTTTTTTTCTCATTGTAAATGGATTTGACATTTTGGCTCATGTGACTAACACTTGCGTAGAATGGAGAAAACAAGACCCGAAGAGTTGAAAAGTCAAGAGTTGTATTCACAATTTAGTGCACTGCAGAGCTGAGATCTCCCAACATTTACTGTTGGTTCAAAGTCTGCATGGAGCTTCCTATGTTAATTTCTTATCTGCTTTATACCAGGGACTCCACTTTATTATGTTAGAAAGAAAATGCTTTCCTATTAATGTTAAACTTTGGATTCAGATCAAAGTAAAATTTGACCTGCAGCTCTTGCACTATGTTGTTATTTTCTAATCTAATCCAAATCTAGTCCCATCCAATATCACTTCCAGTCCAGTTTCACCTTAGAGTACCCTAATGTGAGTTTGTGTTGTTAGAAGAAAGATCAGAATGTGAGCACTGTAGGAGCAAAGGCGACAGGAACCAGTAAGTTGAGTCCTGAAAAACATTCAAAACATCCAAAATCTAAACCCCAATTTAGGGTTAGTTTTATGGTCAGGATTAGAGCTATGTTTAGTTAAGGGTCCTAGACATCCCAAACCCTAATTTTAAAATGTTTGGTCCAAACAGTGGAAAATCAAACATTGACAGGTTTGAGCTGTCTCTTAGTGCATGTGGGAGTAATAGTAAAAACCACTTAATCATCAAGAGCGAAATCCGGATCGTATGAAAATTATGAAAAATGAATTCAAAAATTTTTGTCCAACTAAATTTCATGCTTTTTTGTGATAATGATTAATAACTTTTTTCATTTATGATTGCTTTTATAGCTACGTTTGTACTTTTTAAAGTTTGATTTCCCGGAAAGTCTTTTAATGGTCAGGGGGTCGTAGTATTTTTTTCGGGGCTTTTCCCCCGGGGAATAAAATCCCTGCGCCCAAAATTTTTCTTTCCCCAGCCGGGCATACAGTAAGCGGCGCATTTTTGTTTCTATGGAACTAAAGATGCGGCGGGGGGAAAAGATTCATTGGGCCCTGGGGTTTCCCTGTATGGGGCCCAGGCGGGGTTTGGAGGAGAGCAGGTACCCCTTGTTTTGGGGGAGGGAGGAGAAGGTGCAGTAAGTCCGGGCCCCGGTCCCCCCTCAGTAGTGAGCCTGGGATTCGGCCCCTTTTCCACCCATGAGAGACCCCGGGCACCCGACTCCCTTCGTCGTGGCCCCGGGGGGGCTGCCCTCACTATAAAAGCCGGCACGCAGCCAGAGTTATAGGTTTTATACATTTTCCCAAAGGATTGTAAATGATAGTAATTTGGTGGGGGCAATTAATTTAGCACGAAAACGTAGTTGTGGGTCCCCCCTGCCCCAAGAGGAAGTCTCATTATTGTTTGCTCAATCAGGGGCGCAGTGATTTTTGCCCCCTAGAGTGTAGTAAAATTTATATATATTTTATATATAATATTATATAAATATATATTATTAATATATTTTATAAATATATATATATAAAAAAACTGAAAATAGTATAGAATTTATGAGTATTTACGGGGATTGTTACATATTTAAAAAGGGGCCCCATATAAGCCCCCTTAAGGGGCATATATAAGTATTTTAAAGGGGGATAAACAGTCCCTTTAAAGGGGCTTTAAATACATTCCTTTGGGGTTTATTAATCTACCTTAAGGGGCACTATTAAAAGTCTTAAGGGGCATTTTTAATTCCCTTACAGGGCCATTTTAAAAGTCCCCTTACAGGGGCCCTATACAATATTAAAAGGGGGGCCTATAAAGTAAAAAAAGGGGATTTAAAGCTACTTACAGGGGAATATACAGTCCCTAAAGGGCACTAATCAGTACCAAAAAGGGGCATTTTAAAATTATAAAAGGAGCCTATATACAGCTACCTAACAGGGCACTATTTACGCTATAACGGGGCACTATATACAGTACCTAACAGGGGCATTATATACATTCCTATGGAGGAAATATAAATTTCCCTGTGGGACATTATATACGTTTTATCTATGGGGGTTTTTAATATAGCTACTTAAGGAGGGGATTATAAAAAAGCTATTAAGGAGGGGACCTATATATTATTTATATAAAACATACAAAAATTTTGACATACAGAAATGGGAAGGGGTAGGAGCTGCTGGAAAAGGGGGTTCTAAGATGTGTGTGTAAATTTTCAGAGCGGAATGCCGGGGGAAAGTCATATGGCAGTCTGGGCCAAAAAAAGAAAACAAGGGGAAGTGGCCCCTCGATCAGAAAAAACGTCACGTGAGTCGTGCCTGTAACTACACTAATTATAATTATCTGTGACCCTGTGACAATGGTGCACTGTGTGGTGCTTGCTGTGTCATGTTGTCGTATTATTTGGTTTAGAGTGGTAGAATTGGTATTTATGTTCTTGGAATTTTTGGTATTGTTTTAAAAAACAGTATGGAAAGGGGGGGTGTGGTATATCTGTTCCCGTACGGTGTATTATCTGGTGACCCCTTATGTTTGGGGGGTGTTACCTGGAATAAATGAGGTTTTTGCAAGGCAATTTGTCAGCGCTGATTTCTTTCAGTGATGCTGAGTGATGGACGGATGTATGTGAAATTTTCAGAAAATCATTGACAGAAAAAATTATACAGAAGTTCACAATGTGGGGTGAAAAAAACTGTGGAACCCGTATTTTAGCAAAACATAAAACACAGGGCCCCGGGGGGGGGATGTTTTAGGACCCAGCAAGCCTGAATGCAGTTTCACCGCACGTTTTCCCATACCATGGATTAAGTAATTTGTACCCCAAAATTTCCGTTTTAACTCTTGTAATCCTCCTCTTTTATTTTCCTTATTTTATTAGAATAAAAGTGGAATAAATGACTTGCATTTTAAAAAGCTACTGGTCATCATAAACCCAAAAATTTAGCCCCAAAACCAAATAGGGAAAAACTTAGGTTCCTCAAGAGTACCCTTTATGGTCAAATTTACATTGTTTGGGAAACCCCGTCACCCCCCCATGACCATTTTGTTTTTCTTTTTTACATGTCTTTTTTTAGTTCCCTTTTATGTTTTTTTTTGCTTTCTCTATTCCAATGGATCCATGTTTTTTCCAAAGTCAAAGTTTTCACCCTAGACTGTTTACAGTAGGGACCCATTTTCCATCACTTTTTGCCCGCAGTAAAGGGTTCCCTTTCTTTAGCCTTTTGGATTAACTGAACCCGTTGCCCTGGCCCCAAATGTTTTATTAATCTTTTGTTTTGGAACCTACTTTTGGGAAAGGAGATACCCCTAAGGTAATTACTCGAATTCTTTCACCCCCGTTGGTTTTTATATCCCATATAGGAATTAAGGGTAAAGGCAAAATCTTGGGCTTGCTTTCGGGTTGTCCCAAGCAATGTTTTGAACCCAAATATTCACATTTTTTAGACATCATGTTTTAGTATGTGAAAAAGGCAAAAAACAAATGGGGGGAAAAAAAAGAACGCATGAGTATATGATTACATAAATGAAGGTTATGCCACTGCTATAAAAAAAAAAAGGTACAAATAATTGAAGTATAATGAGGCAAGTAGTAAAATGTTCACTTTAAAACAATGGTTTATCCTATGGAGAGTTCATCAACATTTAACCCCTTAGTGACCAGCTTATTTTTTCTGTTTTTGTCTTTCTGCATTTCAGCAGTCATAAAATGTTTTTTTTTTTTTTTTATTGACACAGGTGTATGGGAGACATTACATTTTTTCGGAATAGTTTAAGCATGCATATAAATTGCTGAGTGGTCTATTTAAATGGTTTTCCATCATTAATATAAAAAAGCATTTTTTGGAATTTTTAAACATGTTTTATGCCATTCCCATTTCACACTAACTAATCTATTGAATACATTCTTCAAGTCATTATGGTCCTCTTGTCATATAAAATGTCTAGGTTTTTGTCATATATGTACACTACACAAAATGATTTTATTCCTCAAATGATTTCCATACAAATATGATGATAGAAATAGAAAAACATTTGTTAATCTATTGTTACTTTCTGTTTTAATAGACTATATCTCCAAATGCAAAGCCTTTATGCCTTTCTTAGATATGTGAGATAAGTTGTGTAGAGGATTTTTCCACTCGGTAGGCGATCAACAGATGTTGAATATATGCAGAGAGCACCAGTGAAGGACAGATGAGATAAATCCATAACAGGGAAGGGAGCATGGTGTGTACAGTGCATCTGCTGGAGGGAAGCTTTGAGTACTGTGATAGCATAATAAGTGCTCAGCATTTTACATGTGGTTTTCACATGACATTATGTTTAAACTATCTTTACGGACCTTGCAACTTCTAGCTTTATGATCTTACATTTAATGTGCTTAAACTTTCTGTGGAAAAATGTGTAGTAATGAATATAGGTAATTTTATTTAGATCAGTGCTGTGTAGAATCCTGGAGAGCTGCTCTCAGGCTAGAGGTGAGGGATTTCTTCATTACTAATTAAGAAAGTCCGCTCTCTCATTAACAAAAAGGTTTAATTCTGATATTTCCTAAAAGAACTGAAATGTTAGGGGCCTAAGAGCAGGAGTTATAGGACCTTGGATGTTATCTACAAATAGAACGTTGCATAATGCTGAATATTTGCTTTGAAGGAATGTATAAGTGTTTAAAATACTCTTAAAAGGATATTATACAGATATTTCAGAGTTTATTTTCAGTGGATTTTATCATGACTTTTTATATTATCTGATCCTAGATCACAACAAAAGTCACTGAAGAAGTTGGGATAACATTCTTTGCCAGGAAATCATGTTTTGTTATCAGTCAAGTTTAGCTTTAATACACCTGTAATTTCAGCAAATGAAAGGGATTCAATTTATAATGAAAACTGATTACAATTCCTCAGTTACTCTCTGCACCAATTTCTTACATTGTTTCACATCTCTAGACATACAGCTACAGGACTGATTCCATTTACAGAATGTGTATCAGAGTTGTACCTTCTAGTGAGCTCTACACTTGTGGGTCCATTAGATGATCATTTTGTGTCCTTAGAAAACCTTAGGGCACAGGATGTTTCTCTTAAGCATCAGCTAGAAAAGAAACACTGGTCTTTTACCTTTGTGGGGTCTCCTGGCTTGGATTAAAAGAGAAAAATGAAGGTCCTTGTTTTAGAGTAGGCTTGTGATACACAAAAAAATGAAATAGCCAGATCACCACTTCTGTAGAAAGTATTGCATGGATCCACTGGGTTTGTGGAAATTAACTGACATTGTGAAAAGATTGATCCAGAAATCCAATGGAAAAAGTTTATTGAAAGTCCATTAAAAAACTCATGGCAAATGGCACAGGTCAAACGTAGCTGCTGCTGGTTTTGGGGACTGCCCCTTAGTCTTAGACTATGACTAAGGGGCATTTCCTGAAACGCATCAGCAGATTCATTTGACCTGTGCCATTTGCCATGAGCTTCTTAATGGACTTTCAATAAACTGGACGTTTTACTTTTCCATTGGATTGCTGGATCAATCTTTTCATCATATTAGGCTTGTGATACTCTATATTTTGTGTGTGCCTTTGATTCTTCACTTTTTAATGAACATTATTAAAAAAAAAGTTCATTCTTAAGTTTCCCGAGAGGAAAAAGTGTCACTTTGTGGAAGCTAAAACTTGCACCAATTATTGAGAAATAGTTTTTTTTATCAACTCTATAACAAACTATAACTACTGGAAGTCATCTATTTCAGAAATGGAGTAATCTGACAAAAAATGATTCATGTTCTTCTCTGTTATGTCCTCTGCTGTACTGACCCTGGACAAGGCTTCATTTTTTGTTATAAATGTGTCCCTTTGCCTGTTCAATTAGACTGAATTGCTACTAAACTGGGACTAGATATGTTCATTATCTCATTGTTGATTTATCATGCACTGTATCTGTAGATGCATTAATTAATAGTAAAGTAAACAGTGCAATGTGCATTGTGTGAGTTCTAAATTCTAGTAGCTCATTTAATATTTTATGCAGCTACATAGGTATATCAGTCTTGCCAAGTACAGTACTGTGATTGCTGTATAAACCTTGAAAGTGTGGGGGTCCTATCACCAACATGTTTGATAAACAGAGTTGGAGAGAGAAAGTTCATCTACCAGAATGTATTGCCTTGTAAAACTGATATGTAGAGCCATTAACAGGTATAATGACCCATATTAATACTGAAACAAGGAAAGACAATTAACAAAGAAAACAGGCCATTAATAAGGAGAGCCAAGAGAATTTAGAGATGTTTATCCATCCAAGTCTACAGAAAATACAGAGCATTCAAAATCACAACTCAAGCGAACCCAAGCTACCAAACCACAATACGAGCAAATTACTTATACGAGTGAACCAAAATGGTTTTTCGTACATCATAAATGTCATTTTGCTATGGTTTATTATGTAAAAATCTGTAGTGTTAGTGACAGCAAACTACATCAAATATTTATAAGACCAATTTTTTATTTAATTCCAAAGTAGAACATCGTTATCAGCTAAATACCAACAGGATTTGCCTCATTATTCCTTATTTAAGAATAGAGGTTAAAACTATGAAAACTAATCCTAATTATGTATCATAAATGCTGATATTTTCCATAGATTCACCCTAAAATGTAAAGCCATATATTCATATTTTTCGACTGTTTCAGGCTTGCCAGAGCATAGTAGCTCAAGCCATAAATGCAGATCTCTTTTTATACTGGCACCATTATGTTTCCATGAGCGGTTCTAGTATTTTTAAAAGCAAGAAAATCTTAGTCTTCAGCATTATTTTTCACATCAAAGAACAACAGAATCCTAATAATAAACTCCAGTGGGAGTCAAGAGCAGCCATCAGGATTTGCTGGAATCAGTTTGTCATTGGGTCTGCAGGAGTCTTTAGGTCTCCATTATAAACTTAAGCCACGATCCTAGTGTAAGCAGACCTCCATACACATTGATACATTTATTTTTTATAGGATATAATCCAATATATTAATCTTTACATTTCTCTGTTCTCTTATTGTACAGCATTTATATTCTGTTTCAATTATTTGTCTGTATACTTTGAAGTACTGAAATGAGATAATTCCTATGATGCTACCTCAACATAAAGTAAGAAAAAGTATTTCAATAACTAAAGAAAGAATATAATTAATGGTATCTGGGTTCTTAGTACATAATCTTATAAATGTACTTATAGTTTAATGTTATCATTTGCTTTTTTGGAATGTACCTAAACGCTTCAGTAGCAGCAAATCCTGATCCAAGGTATTGACTCAGAAATAATTAAAACTACTTAATTCTGTAGCTATTCAACTCGCTTCTCAATGTTATGTTCCTTCCTCAGGTTTCAAAATCATCAAAAATACAACACTGGTTAAAAGACAGGTCAGAATTCTCCATCATCAGTCATATGGTGACCAATAGTGTTAACATTAAAGAAAATAATAGTAATAATGAAAAAGCTAAGTTTTCATAATAAAACCATTGTAGTGACCATTACAATAATTCATCAAATTTCTGGCAAAGCGAACTAGTAAATATAAAGAGAGAATTATACAAAATGCTGAAATCTGTTTTCAACCCAAAAGTAAATGTATCATATGGAGAGAAAAAGGAGATGGTGCAGTCATCCAAATTCAATCAATAACACCAGACACTCCTCCCAGACAGTGCTTTCATATGTAATATGGTTCTCAGTGAGTCTTTTTCAAGTAATAGGGCTTTATCAGGTTAGTGGCTCTTCATCTTAGTTTCATCCCTTAGATTCACTCTAAAAACAGCAGTCTAGAAATAAAGGAAAAAGCAAAGATAGTGCAGCACTTGCAAGCTAAGGTAGTGCAAAGTGTTTTATTTTTATACCCACAAACAAAGCTAAAAATGTGCTTTAATAAATCATATATCACCTGGTGGAAAGACACACACATTTCTCTACCCGACCCAAGTTTTGCCCTGTCTTGGTTTCCTCTGGGGTATATGTTGTGAGAAATCAATAGAGGGTAAAACCCTGGGTTGAACAAAGACATGTGTATAAAAATAAAACACCTTGTGATACCTTAGCCTGCAAATCTTTTCCCTTTCTTTTTAGACTGCTGTTATAAGAGTAGATCTATGGTAAGAAACTAAGACAAGCATTCAGCAATCTGATGGGGATTATTACTTGTAAAAATGGAGACTCACCAAGGAATGTATTACTTCTAAAAGAAGTGACTGGGAGGATTCTTTGGTGGTGTTAAACCAGTAAATATATAACGATTTAAGTAATTCATTTAAGTTATTTGATCATTTAAAATCTCCAAAAATCCTTGGTAAGTGAAGGAATCAATTTCTTATTTTTTCAGCCCAGCTGATCTGCTTGGGTGGGATATGGACCATTGGAGAAGCTACCCTGCCTTCTATTAAATACATTGAATGCTTGAGTGTTGCGTGTTTTCTTTTTAAATAGTTTAATGTAGTAGAATTTTTGGTACAATACAAAAGTTTGTAACTACAAGACACTGTTTTCCTTATGCTTTAGATAATGAGAGAAAAAAAATACAGTAGAAAAACATATTTCAAGGGAATGCTTCAGGTTTAGATTTAATTTCATTTAAGAGTTGTCCTACCATAATATTTTTCACCCAACCACAGTATAAGAGATTTGTTCCACCAATAACATTTATGACCGACCCACAGGATAAGTGACAAATGTATAATCACTGGGGGCATGACCCTGTGGCCAATTCCTAATTACGAGATCGAGTCCTGAGTGGCAGTGGGGCATGTGCGCTGCTGCTCTATTTAACTGTTGACAATCCCTTAAGCTAGATTCCCAAAGTGTATTTTCACACACATTCTGTTCCATAATATGGACATTATACATGCTCTTTTACATGTCAAAATGTATGTGAAAAAATGCCTAAAAAGTGTCCCATGGGCTTGAACCGTGATATTTACCATTCTGACACTTAGGACGACATTTATTAATTCTGGCACTGATAGGCCAGTTCTAAATAGCTCTAAAGCAATATAGAATGTGCCAGAATGTATGACCCGGTTCTTCTGCAGTTCATACATACCGGCACAGTCTAGTGCCAATACGACAACCTGTAACTTGGTCTGGCTGTTCTAACTGTACTGCGCCTAGATTTGGTGTTAAAGAATCATAAATGTGTCTGCTTCTATGAATGTGGTGCAACACGTCCCTAGAATGACCCAAATATTTGGCACACTAAAAAGTGTCTTTGGCACATTACAAAGGCACTTATCCTGCCAAAGTTTGGAGTGCACCTGTTCATACATTCTTTTTGGCTCAAAGTACACCAGAAAACTGACGCAGCCCCATTCATACCTGTCGCCCTTGGTGTGCTTTTATACACAGTGTGAAGTGTTGCATCTCACACAAAATACTGGAATGGAAGGCAATTCTATTTGTGTTTTTCACATTTATTCAGTGTAGAAAATGTGTTGATAGATAGGATGCAAATTAGCCCTATTGGATGGGTTTAATGTGAGTTCTTAAAATGTGGTGAAATTTACATCAAGAAAGAGACAAAGCACAACAGGATTTCAAAGTTGTCCCTCAGATTTCTACCAAATATTTTCTTCCAGAAAAATGCCATATGCTATACACAACCAATGGAGCAGCAGGACACCCTTCTTATGATCGGTCAAAATCTTTGATGTCAGACTCCCAGTGATCATACAAGGATATGTAATAAATGTTGGTTGTGGTTCAGCTTACTCATTAAAGGAATGTTCCCATGAAGTAAAGTCCACTGCATAGGTCGGCTCTCAGCAATCTAGCTAGCCATTCACTTCTATGGGAGCTCCCGAATATAGCCGAATAAAAACTCAGATTTATTTGGAATTACCATAGTAATGAATGGAGAGGACAGCTGCAAGTGTTGCCTTCATCATTCTCATGCACGGTTGGCTCAAAGCTAGCTGAGAGCTGACCTGTGTATTGGACTGTACTTCATGGGAACACCCTTTTAGCCCCTTAACAACCGCTCGCCAACTTTTGGCATCGGGTGGTGTAGGTTGCTCGTCTGCAGTGACATCAGGGTTTGTGGCACTAGGTGCCGCAGCAGCGCTGAGAACAGGGCTGTACTTCATAGTCCTGTTCCCAGCGCAGCCTCTGCAAGTGCCGGGAAGCGGGGGGAACCTTTACTCCCTGCCACTTAACCCTTTGATTGCCGCGGTTCGTGACCGCAGCATAATCAAAGGGCATTCTCCTGCTCTGTCGGGTGATCTAAACTCTAGTGACCCGAGCTCGGGTAATGGCTGCACAGTCAGCCCTGTGGAATTAGAGCAGCCCCAGGGCTGTCAGTGTAACAAGCCAGCGATCAGGGCAGACTGTGTGCTGCGTGAACGCTGCCTGTGTCAAATTGACACAGATTATACTGTATTAGCATATATGAATATGCTAATACATTACTAAGTGTAAAAAAAATGTGAAAGAGTTACCCCTTCATGAGATTTAAAAAAGTAAAAAACATAAAAATAAAAATAAATATATAATAAAAAAAAAGTGTGCATATATTACACACACACACACACACACACACACACACACACACAAAACTACACATATTAGGTAATAACCTGTAGAATTAATCTAACAGTTATTAAGTATGAAATATGAATGGTGTAAACAAAATTAAAAGAAGAAAAAAATTGAAAATACTCTGCAATAATTTATAAGTGAACTTAAACTACTCCCCCAAAAAGTACAACTTGTCCTGAATAAAACGAGGCCTCATACAACTACATCATTGAAAAAATAAAAAAAAGTTGAAACACAAGGAGGCATAAATTAAAAAAAATTGCTGGTCATTAAGTACTTTTCAGGAATTCAGCTTAAGGGGTTAAGGCATGCATATGCAGACATTTAATGATATGTATGGTCTTTTTCAAATGTCTTTAATTTTAAAAACTTACAGTTTTTTTTTTTTTTTTAAACAGTCCGTTTCACAGCAGCTGAAAAAAGTGGGAGTGAACCAACAAAAAAATATTTTAGCAATTAATAGACTCCAGAAAGCGACAGCGTCCTGGCCCCCTCCTCCTCTAGAGAACAAAAAAATTGCAGACAGAGCATTGCTCTAGTGGGCAGTGTAAAATTGCAACATTTTAAGATGCAACACTAATTGCAACATTTTTGTTTTTGTGGATGAAAAATCACCATAAAAATTTTGCAGTGGTGTCTATCAAAAAAAAAACCCAAAAAAACCCCTCTGATTTAAGTATTATATCTTTTCTACATAGAATGCTTCCACAGTTGTAGATGTGACCCTGAGCTGGCTGATTTACAATGTCTTATACATTTACAATGACTGAGATGCTAGATTTGGAGTCTTAGATTATCTAGACACATACAATATTCATAAAGAAAATGTAAAATACTCTGTAGGGTAATATGAGTGATGTGTGTAAATAAACTAAAACGTCACTGCTAGAAGTCATTGCAAGTTTATCGATGAAGATTCCATCAATCATATTGAAGGCGATAAGTGAATGAGATAAAAGTTTAGAGAAAGCAAATTTCGGTGAAGCCACAAAAACAATAAAACTTTTTAAGCGGTGCCTAAAGACAATGATTCCTACATAATAAGCACTAAGAATAATTACAGTATAAACAATCAATTTTTTTTATCTTTTAAAAGCACAATTTCACCTAATAGAAAATAATAGAGGACCTTTAATGTGGATTGCAAGCTTGTGTATCTGACCACAATATCAACTGGTACCTCAAATCACAACGGGATCAGCGAATTTTTTGTAATTATGGGGTGAATGGAGTGTCTGTACTTTGTGGGTTTCACTACAGGGTTTTTTAAACGGGCCCTTTTAATATAATATTTGGAAGGTTAGATGCAGATGGGTTGCTAAGGTCCTAAAAGATCCGGAATGCCTCTGTGTTACATTTTACACAATAGGACGAAGTTCACACAACATTTTTCAAAGCACATGAACTGCAACATATATTTTTATGGATAAAATCACCTATATTCCTGTCACTAATTTTCCCTGTTTTTCTGTAAAGATTCTGTCTATCACTTCAGCAGTACACAGTACAATAAAAACTATCGCTGACAAATGTGCCTCTTTAGAAGTGCTCATCTATGTATGACAGTGTGATACCTCTAAATAAACCAAATAATACGCTTACACATGGAACAAATATTCCAAGCATTCTGCAACAGTACTAAAAAAATTTCCCCAAAGCAAGACCCTCAATCCAATAAACCAAAGAAACAAAAATACTGCCACCCCTGACCCCCATGCACCACCATATAATTGAAAAAACAGTGCTCAGTCAAATGATTGTAGTGAAGTTTCAGTTATATTTTCACAGGTGACGTATCCTCTGATGAGTCATTTTCTTCCCCTTGTTTCCATTTTCGGCTTAGACTACCATGATGACTTCTTCCAGATCTTAGAATACTCACTTTTTACTTTTTCAGGACTTTCTTACTCAGTCCTTCACTTAGGGTGGAGGATGGATGTGGGGTTATGTGATGATAGGTGGAAGCTATATTTGGTTTTGGCACTTGGCTGTATAACACAATGGCTGCGGAAAGGAGCAGGTGGGTCAGTTCAGGCCACAGCTTACTGACACAATCTGGTTATATAGGTACCCCCCCAGTAGGTAGGGATATTGATGCTGACAGAAGGTAGGGATACAGGTACCCCTTAGTAGATAGCTATATATAGATGACCCTCAGTATATAGTTATCTATAAGTGACCCTCAGTAAGCAGCCATATGGATGCCCCCAATAGGTAGATATATAAATTCCCCCTCACTAAATGGCTATACTGTATATGTGCCCCCAGTAGGTAGGGACAAACAGTATCTCACAAAAGGGAGTACACCCCTTACATTTTTGTAAATATTGCATTATATCTTTTCATGGGACAACACTGAGGATATGACACTTTTATACAATGTAAAGTAGTCAGTGTACAGCTCGTATAACAGTGTAAATTTGCTGTGCCCTCAAAATAATGTGGGAAGAGTAATCATTAGTTTACTGTCTCTTAAAAGAGTTTTCTCCCCATGCAGGTTCACAGAGCCTCAGCCACCTTTAGACTCACACTTTCTGGTCAGGCTGTGGGCAAGTGTATAGCAGTGATTGACACATCAACTCTGCTGTTTCTAGCTATTCCTGTTACACTAACATGACTGCAGGAGATTTACAAAGTCTACTATACAAGGCTACAAATCCTGAGGACTGAAGTGTTTATTTTAGAGCACCATTGATTCCAGGGCTCTGTACATTCAAAAGGGGTTACATACATAACATAAGTCAAATAAGTACGATGGTGAAAATATGTGACTAACAACTCTTACAGAGGGAAAGAGAACCCTGCCCGCGAAGGCTTACAATCTACAAGGAAGGGGGAAGGAGACAGAAGGTGAGGGACAGACATGTTTGTGGATGGTGTAGTGACAGCGGGGTTATTGTTGGTTATAGGCTATTCTTAAGAGATTGGTTTTCAGGTTGTTTTTGAAGCTAGTCAAAGTGGAAGAGAGTCTCTAGTGTTGGGGTAATGCGTTCCAGAGTATACGGGAAGCACGAGAGAAGTCTTGGAGACGGTTGTGTGAGGAGCTGACAAGAAGAGAGCAGAGAAGAAGGTCCTGTGAGGAGCAGAGATAGCATGATGGGAGATATCTGGAGATTAAGGCAGGGAGGTATGGAGGGGAGAGGTTATGGAGAGCTTTGTAGGTCATGGTTAGTAACTTGAAATGAATGGGAAATGGGTAGCCAGTGAAGGAATTGGCAGATGGGAGAGGCATACAAGTAAGAAGGAGAGAGGTGAATAAGATGGGCAGCATAGTTGAGGATGGATTGAAGGGGAGCAAGAGTGCTAGACGGGAGGCCACAAAGAAGGATGTTGCAGTAGTCTAGACGGGAGATGACAAGGGCATGGACCAGCATTTTTGTAGTATCAGGGTTAAGGAACGAGCGGATTTGTGAAATATTTTTCAGGTGGAGGCAGCAGGTGGAGGTAAGGGTTTGAATGTGTGGTTTGAAGGACAAAGTGGAGTCAAGGGTTATCCCAAGGCAGCAGACTTGCGGGACCGGTGAGAGTGTAGAGCCATTGACTATGATAGAGAGATCAGGTGGAGGAATGGAGGGGGATGGTGGAAAGATGATGAATTCAGTTTTCTCTACATTAAGTGTTAGGAGACATGAGGAGAACAAGGAAGACATGGATGATAGACAGTCTGGGATCCGGGGCAGTAGAGAGTTAGGGCCACATTTATGAAAACTCACTCACTTTGTTGCCTATAGAAACCAATCAGAGCGCTCTCTTATTTTTCCAGAAAGGGGTGCTCTGATTGGTTGGTATGGGAACAAAGTGAGTTTTAGTCCTAGACAGTTTTCATACATGTGGTCCTTAATGTCTGGGCTGGAGATGTAAAGTTGAGTGTCATCAGCATACAGGTGGTATTGAAAGCCATGTGATGCTATGAGCTGACCCAGACCAAGAGTGTAGATAGAGAAGAGTAAGGGACCCAGGAGGGCAAGAGGTTGAGGTGGTGCGAGAGTGAGAGACACTGAATGTCCGATCAGTGAGGTATGAGGAGATCCAGAAAAGGGTCAAGTCCGTGATGCCGAGGGATGAGAGGATTTGTAGCAGGAGGGAATGGTTGATGGTGTCAAAGGCAGAGGCAGGGGCGTAACTACAGGGGTAGCAGACATAGCAGCTGCCTCGGGCCCCGGTAGTTCTGCTCCTGCGTCCGCCGGCAGTGAACATAACAGTTCACTACTGGCGGACGTGGAGCTGCGGGGCCTGGCGCATGCTGCCTCTGAACGCCCGGGCCCTCCGGCCTGAGCATTAAGACGCAGAACCACCCGGTGTTTGCAGAGAGGAACCGCCTGCGCTCCGCTCTGCTAACCCGCCTGCTAGGCCTTAAGCCTAGCAGGCGCTGGTCCACAGTGCTGACATGGGAAATGCGATGACGTCATATCATCACGCCCCCATGCCAAGCACAGACTCCCCGGGAGCTGAGCTGCGAGGAAGCGAGAGACAGGTGAGTAAAGTATTTCTTATTTTCTTTAACATTAAAGTAGCCTGTCTTACCCTGGCTGCTTACCTGATCCTGTTTGGCAACCTACCTGACCCTGGTTACCTACCAGACCATGGCTACCTACCTGATCCTGCCTGGCAACCTACCAGACTCTGCCTGCTACCTACCTGACCCTGGCTACCTACCAGACCCAGTCTGGCTACGTACTGGACCCTGGTTACCTACCGACCCTTCCTGGCTACCTACCAGACCCTGCCTGACTACCTACCAGACCCTGCCTTGCTACCTACCTGACGCTGGCTACCTACCTAACCCTGCCAGCTACCTACTTGACCCTGTCTGGCTACATACCTGACCCTGGCTACCTACCATACCCTGGCTACCTACCTGACCCTGCCTGGCTACCTACCAAATCCTGGCTATCCACCAGACCCTGCCTGGCTACCTACCATACAATGGCTACCTGCCTGGCTACCTACCAGACCCTGGCTACCTACCTGACCCTGCATGGCTACCTACTTGACCGTGCCTTTTACTTACCAGACCCTGGTTACCCACCAGACCCTGGCTACCTACCTGACTCTGTCTGGCTACCAACTTGACCCCCCCCCCCCCTGTAGCCTATCTGACCCGGCCTGGCTACCTATCTGACCCCCCTATAGCCTATCTGACCCCCCCCTAGAATCTACCTGACCCTGCCTGGCTACCTATATGACCCCCTATAGACTATCTGACCCTGCCTTTCTACATATATGACCCCCTACAGCCTACCTGAACCCTTCCTTCCTGCATGACCCTCTGTAGCCTACCTATCTAGCTGCTCGGTGGGGGAACGTGGAGAGACGAGCATAATTTTTTCTTTTTTTTAATCAGTAAGAGGAACCTATCTACCTATCAGGGAATATATACCTACCTATCTACCTAAAGGGGGCTGTATATCTATGTGTCTATCTACACAGGGTATAAATACCTACATACTGGAGGCTGAATACCTACAGGAAGCTGTATACCTTCAATGGGCTATATACCTTCCTATCTACCTATAACAGGTTGTATACCTACATGAGGAGTATATACCTACCAGGGAGATTTAAACCTACCATCTACAGAGAGCTGTATACAAGCTATCTATTTGCAGTGGGCATACATATCTATCTATCTACAGGAGGAATATATACCTACCATCTACAGGGTGTTTTATACCTACCGATCTACTTAAAGGTGGTATATATTCCTACCTATCTACAGAAGACTGTAGAGCATATACCTACCTATCTGCCAAGAGGGGCCATATATACCTATGGCTCTAGTTACCGGGTGCTTATACCTACCTATCCACTTACAATGAGGGCGTATACCTACCTGTTTACCTACAGAGGACATATATACACACCAATCTACCTAAAGGGGGGGTCATAAACCTATCTACCCATCCACATGGGGCATATATACCTACCTATCTATTGGTGGTGTTGTCATAGGTTTCTTACAACCAACACACAATCAAAAGAGTGAACGTAGTTGTGGGTGAACAGAACCAAACAAATTTACTGTATTGATGTAAAAGGATCAACTCACTTCACATCCACAGAATAGTCACAAAGAAGGTACTTTGCTTATAGTCCTTTGAAGTGTTTGCCGCAGCTCAACTCCGCGCTCTCAGAAAGTCCACACAAGTCTAAATCTTGGTTTCTCAGAGGTGCGGGCTCTCCCACTCAGTTCCTCAGTTTCTTGGCTCCAGGTTCCAACTTACAACTCAGATACTGGCCTATTTCTCCTTCAGTTCTCAGAAATCCAACTCATGGGCCCAGGTTCTCATTGCAACCAAAGATCCTGGACTCCTTCTCCTTTTAATCCCACAGATCAATTATCTCACTCTACTACAACTTCCACTAATACTACTACCCCTCACATGTCCTCACATTTGCTCTAGACAGTCCCCAGAGCCCCCTATTCCCAGCAAACAGAGCTGAATGATCAAAGATTAGGTCACCACAGGGGGCATCTCTAGAGTCTGGTCAAGTATATGACACTAACTATAGCCAAAATGCTCACCTGGTTTGTGCCAGGGATGGTTTTTATTCAGAAACTTATCCCACAAATATGAAACCCTCATGCTGCTCCATGGACGGAAAAGTAAAAAATGTTTTGACTCCTAGAAAATAGTAACATAAAAACATGATTTTTTGATGATTATTGATATATGAGTGTGAGGAGGGGCCTGTAAAAAGTGGCATGGCTTGAAAAGTGGGGGGTATTGTCTGTAAAATTGGGTGGAAAACTTAGCAACATCCCCGGGCAGCAAAAGTTCAAGCTACAACACTGCCAACCAATGAACCTCTAACATTGCCAGCCACAGTGAAACAGTTACAGTAGCCACACGGTTTACTAACCTGTTGATGTCCAACAGTATTGCAGCAGGAACCAGTTGAACCTGCTACTACCCTGATATAGTACTACAGCTAGAACCCGGTAATATTGCCACCACCCAGGTACTGCAGCTAGAACCTACAGAAATTGCCACGGCACAAGCCCTGCAGTTATAAACCACTGAAACTGCCACCACCCAGTTAATGCAGCTAGAACTCACTGAAATTGAAACCACACAGATACTGCAGCTACATAGAACCCATTGAAATTGCTACCATCTCAGAAATGGGGCAAGATCTTACTATCCTACTAAGATTGCCAACACGCAGGTACATACTGCACAATGGCAACACTATTAACTTGCAGGACAAAAAATAGTTTGTTTCTTTTCTGTCTCTACTAAAAAAAAACTCTCTATTTTATAAGATGTATGAAATTGTATAAATAAGTTAAAGATACTTTAATAAAAAAAGCATTTGAAATGTTCTAACAACAGCCAGCCTCAGGCCATACACATACGCAATTGATGATGCCAACTGTTTAAAGGGAACCTGCCACACTGAATACACTTTGTGACCTGCTAGGAACAAGATAAAGCTGAAGGAACTGAGCAGATTGATATATTGCTTTAGAGGGTAAAAACACAGCAGAACTTGAAATCTATTCATTTACATTTCTGCCTATTGTGGGTTAAGGAGTCCAGTAGGCAGAGTTTTCAGGGAATGACAGCCTTCCATGTAACAACATCCGTCCAGAGATAGCTGTCAATCACTGATAACACTGCCCACTGGACTCCTTAACCTAGAATAAGCAGGAATTTAAATTAAATACAAGTTCTACTTAATCTTCCTCCACGGAACTATATATCAATCTGATCAGCTCCTCCTGCTATATAACATGCTACACACGAATCAGATCAGCATAGTAGGAAAAAAATATTTTATTAGCAGAAAAGAGTTGTGCACATATATCATTTTTTCCTACTTCTTGCTTTTCCTTTCTCTCTATGCCAGACCCAAAAAATTTCAGATGTTTGAAATTCTTAAAATCCATTTAAAGACACTAAAATATATACCCTTCTAAAATACAACATTTCATTTCCAGCCAGCCTGGACAATAGGAGCTGTAAGAATGTATGACTGGCATGATCCTTTCATTACACCATCTAAATTTAAGTCAGTGAGGGACAAATGCTATATTTACCTAATGTAAATGAGATGCCTCACAGCTAATCCACTGTTCTTTGTACTCTTTAAATTATTAGAACTGCAGAAGCAAATGATCTTAAACGTGACAAGGAAAAAATGAGTTTTAATAAGCAGTAGAGCAAAGCCTCTGATTCAATAATGTACGTTGACATCTGATAGTGTGCTCTAACCCTTTACATGTCTGTACATTTCTTTCCCTACACAATATACAACTCCAATGATACAATATTCTCAGCCAGGAATTTCTGATAAATGATTTTTTCTCTTTCTGATCTTTCTTGAAGCCTGTCTCTAAAGTCATCACTTCTTCTCAGCTTTTTTTTTAATAATTTATGACCAAACCACTCCACAGCTTGCTCACATGTGGGACTCCTTGGCATGCTTTCCCATTAATATCCACGGACATGCAGAAAATCTAGGCAAAATCACGAACATTTGTACATCAAATCCATAAGCAAATCCCTGGTTCTGCATTAATCACCAATGCACACAGTGCCAGTTGTCTCACTTAATTACTTACTAGACTTGGAGTTTCCTTTTCTTTGTGCATGCTTCTGTCTTTTTTTCCAAGATTAATTCTGATTATGAGTTTCAGCCTAGTTTGTAGGTAGAGTCTTTCAGTGTTTTTCCTCCTAACATCTACACTTCAGCTGCGCAATGATTTCTGTGTGTTTACGCTGTGTAGACCAGAGAACATCTGTAGCACAGCTGTCAAGTGGAAAGGTAAAGGCTGATACTCTTGCTGATAACTTTGTTCATCTGGTGCATAAGGTCGTTTTGAACAACTAATTAATGAAAGGAAGGAGACAGCAAGGTTTGGTGCTGTCCGTTATATTTGCTGTTACCAATGACAATGTCAGCATTGACTGTCAAGCTGGCATGTGCTTGTATAGAAAAGAAAGCCAATATTCTTTTTTTGGATGCTGAATAATGTGAAGGACTGCAATCCTTTTATATATTGCTGGAATAATATGTCCTTCACCTCCTCTAATTACTGCAAGTGTAAGCATGGGGAAGTAACTTTGCATTTCCTAATACCGTAGACGCGAAAGAGGACTGAATCCCCCCCCCCCCTTATTTAAAAATTACATTTGATTTTTAAAGTAAATAAAACAGATCTATAGAAGTAGGACTCCTTTAGTCATAGCCCCATTCAATACTGATGGGTAATTCCTGACAGTTTCTTCACTAAAAGCTTCTCTTTTGAACCCTACCTAAAAGGCGCAATAATTCTATCTGTAGTGTTTGTAGTCTTCACTTTTTTTTTTCTTTTGATCAAAGCTCAGTTATCACTATTAGAAATTCACAGTTGTGATTACTAGCAAATGTCTAGCATACACTGTAATAGAATTTTGAAGGTCAAACTGCTGCAGATGCTACTGAATAAGGTTTTAATGTGAAGAAATCCGGAATATTACAGGACAAGTCGAGGATACCAGAATATGACAACTGAATTGATGCATAATGGGTCTTTTCATGGGAAATTGTGAGATTAACTCTACCATTAACAACCAAAATGACAACAGTTATACAAATGCAGCAAGTGGAAAACAAATACAGGCCTAGAGAAGCACTAAGAAAGGAACCATACCACCATGAATTATTTAATTATCCTTTATATTGTCTCGTATATCACCCTAGTCAGAATGGCTATTCTACTTCAATGCAATGTAGGTGAGTACAATATTACTTGTTTTATTCAACTCTATATTATTAGTATTGTTTTATTCAACAAATGGTAAAGCAATGTTATTATTAAGTAGAGCGCCAAGAAAGCTATTATGTGTAAGGAAGAAGTTTACTAAACATTATCCACACTCATTGCTACCCTGACAAATAACTCTTACAAGCTTAAAGGGATTGTCCAGGAATAGAAAATAAAGTCTGTTTTTTTTTTTTTTTCCCAAAAGCAGTACCACTCTTATCCATGGTTGTTTCCTGCATTGCGGCTCAGTCCAAATTAAATAGGAAAGGTGAGCTGAAATGACTACACAACTCATGGAAGAGAAGGGCCCTATTTGGAAATAAGGCAAACACTTTTTTTCTATCTCAACCAATTTTTTTATATAAAATGTTAGTCTTCAGGACAGTGAAAGGAGGTGGCCATGTTGGTCCAGTAATAGACCACGGTACTTTAGCTTCCCAATCGATTTGCTAAGCAATAAAAAACAGTAATGGCCATTGATTGTACACTTTAGTAACATTTCTACAGCAATAAAAGAAATAGCAAAGGACTCTTTAAAATAGAAAGGTCATTTTCCAAGAAAGTATCCAGTAAGCGAATAAAGATTCCCAAAAAATCAAATAAAAAAAGTTGGTTGTTATCCTAGCTACATCAACAGTAAAAGTAGAAAGTTACAGAGGTAAACATTGGAGCAAGTTTTAAGAAATTGAGTTTGATCAGTCACAACTAAGAAGTAATGGTTAATCAATTGTTATGGGGTAAAGTTCACCTCCAGGTGCTTGGAAAACCCTTTGTGGAATGACCTTCACATAAGCAACAATTTTATAGAAAATAAGAAATCATTATAGGGATTTGATGCACAACATGGTTTTGTCATATTTTTGTGACTAAAAGCAAGAGAAATCATGATGAAACTGCTATTGGAGATGCAACACTCTCTACAGCATGTTTCAAACTCAAGGACTGTAGGCAGAATCCCCAGCACCACGTCATTTTATGTGGCCTGCAAGAGCTTAGACACAGCAAGTAGTCCAGGTGCAGCAGAACAACTCTTCACTTTCCTTGGAGGACAGAGCCAGCCCTTGGCAAAGGCAGTGGTGCAACAACAGGGAGTGTACCCCATTTTGGATTCTGAGCTCCAGTGTGCACCTCTACACTGCTCTGACAACCCTACTCAGGCACCCAGGTCACCCACCAAGAACCTCCAATGCCCTTTTAAATGCTGCCATAATGTTGGACAACGTTACTCTACAGCATAAATCTGTTCAGGAACTTTTAAAGAACCTTCACTAATAGTCACATGACCATATATGTGCAGATGCTAAAGAAAGATAATGGGGCAGAAAAGTCCAAAGAGGAGGAATAAGTGTGAGCTGCGGTTCTAGTAGTTATAGTTATTTTGAGGCTCTGTAAATGTTTGTGGATCTGAAGGTTTATATTTTGATGACTGTATATTATTATATTCTGGGGTTCATAGTTACACTATGGATTTCAGGGTTTGAATTTACACTGGGGGTCTGTATTCTGTGGTTTGATCTGAGGTATCTATTTATTCTGGGCCCTGCATTTGCTCTGGGATCTAAACTAAAGGGTTTGGTTTGAGGTATGTGTTTATTTTGTGATCTGTATTTTCTCTAGGATCTGTATTTTGTAGTCTTGTCTGAAGTATGTATTTAATCTAGGTTCAGTATTTACTTTGGGGTTCGTATTCTGGGGTCTTAAGGGTGATTCAAAAAGACTGGTGCCTGTAGTAAAGGCCTGTAGTTATAGGAACATCAGTGGTAAATAGCCAGTGCCTGTAGTAAAGGTCTATAGTTACAGTAATATCAGTGGTAAAGCACTGGTGCCTGTAGTAAAGGCCTGTAGTTATAGCAACATCAGTTGTATATGGTCACTGTCTGTAGTATAGACCTGTAGTTACAGTAACATCAGTGATTAATAGCTGCTGCCTGTAGTAAAAGCCTTTAGTTATAGTAATATCAGTGTTACATGGCCGGTGCCTGCAGTAAAGGTCAGCAGTTATTGTAACATCAGAGGTAAATGGTCGGTGCTTGTAGTACAGACCTGTAGTTGCAGTGATATCAGTGGTAAATGGCTACTGCCTATAGTAAAGGCCTGTAATCTTAGTGGTAAATCGCTGGTGCCTGTAGTGAAGACCTTAAGTTACAGTAATATGTGTGGTAAATGAATGGCCAGCCGCTGTAGTAAAGGCATGTGGTTATAGTAACATCAGTGGTAAATGGTTGGTCCCTGCAGTAAAGGTCTGTAGTTATTGTAATATTAGTGGTAAATGACCGGTGCCTATAGTAAAGGTCTGTAGTTATTGTAACATCAGTGGTAAATGGTTGGTGCCTGAGGTAAAGGCCTGTAGTTACAGTAATATCAGTGGTAAATTGCTGGAGTCTGTATTGCTATCCTTTAGTGCCGTCCTGTGGTTATAGTTACATCAGTGGTAAATGGCCGGTGTTTAAGGTAAAGACCTGTATTTACAGTAATATCAGTGGTAAATGGCTGGAGTCTCTAGTGCCGTCCTATAGTTATAGTAACATCAGTGATAAAAAGTCGGTGCCTGCAGCAAAGGTCTGTAGTTACAATAATATGAATGGTAAATGGCCTGTGCCTGAGTTGAAGGTCTGTAGTTAAAGTAACATCAGTGGTAAATGGCCAGTGACTGAAAATCAAGGCAAACTGGCTTATGACCCATAACAACCAATCACAGCAAGACTATAATTTATAAGAGTCAAATGTAAAATGTGATTACAAACTGTTACATAAAATGGCGACATCGAAGCAAGAGAAAGCTTTTTTCATGGTGAAATTTGCAATAATCTGTTGTGACAGTACAGTGAAAGTTTCAGAATACATTTGGTAAAAGTGCACCGCATAGAAATTGCATTTGGCGCTGTATGGAATAATTCAAACCTACTGGGTTTTTATATCATGGCAAAGGTTCGGGTCATCCAAAGACTTTGAAAGGGAGAGTGAACAATATTCGAGCTGTGTATGGAATAGTATAGAATTACAGATGCCAAAAAACCATGGTGTGATGTAACTAATGAAAACGTCTGGGTTGTAAACCATACAGATTATATCTTCTTCGGCGGCTGAAGCCAGACATTAAACAGAAGTGCAGTGATTTTGCACTGACTTGCATGGCCAATTGGAGGAGGAGGAATGCACTGAAAGGTTGGCGTTCAGTGATAAGGCTTCCTTGCACATCAGTAGGAAGGTGAATCACCACAACGTTAAAATGTGGGGCTCAAAAAACACATTTGCCCTTATCAAACATGTGAAGCACTCACTAAAGTTAACATGATTTGTTGAATGGTCTCCTGTTTTTGCTAAGGATACTGCCCATTCCTACCTGAATATAATGAAGAAATGGCTTGTGTCACAATAGAGGAAGATCTGCCAGACATAGTCAATGAGCAAGATGGTGCAGCTCACCATTTCCATTTGAATCTCGTGTTGACCTCCACAATATCCTAAACTACCAACCTACAAATTCTTTCTGTCAGGCTACATCAAGGATTCCATGTATTTTTCCCTCCTCCAGCAACAGCCACAGGATCTGAATGACCTGAGACAGTGGCATCCATATCCATATCTGATAACTGGACTACTGTCTAGACCTCTGCTGTGTCACCAATGGAAATCATTTTTAGCATTTGTAGTGTACAGATAAAACTTGGAAAGATAATGGCTTTTTATATGCTAATAAATTTGTATTATGTTCCCTTGGTTAAGAATACAGAGGCTATCATTTTGCACCATCTTTTATAAATCACCATATATTTTATTTAGGGTCTGTATTTATGCTGGGGTTCATATTCTGGGTTCTTGTGTGAAATTGTGTGAAATATGTATTTAATCTAGGGTGTCTATTTACAATAGGATCTATACATTTTCATATTCTTTTATTCCTACAGTGGGATTGAAAAGTATTCAGACCCCTTTAAATTTTCCGCTCTTTCTTTCATTGCAGACATTTGGTAAGATCCAAAAAGTTCATTTTTTACTCATTAATGTACACCCTGCACCCCATCTTGAAAGAAAACAAAACAAATGTAGATATTTTTGCAAATTTATTAAACAAGAAAATCTGAAATATCACATGGTCTTAAAGGGGTTTTGCCACGATATAATGTTGACGTGGGATTCTCCAAAATGGGTATTTAATCACTTTTCTAAATACTGTATATGTGATTAAAAAAATTGCAGCCTGAGGGAGCTACAGGCTACCTTACCTGCCCTTAGTTACTTAAAAGCTTGCATTAGATATGACCAGACAGAGTGACAGAGCTGAACTGGCCGGGCTTGCCCAGAGCACACTTCTTATCTGATGAGAGGAAGCGTGAAGGGGCCGTGGAGAAATATGTTGTCTTTTGTATACAGAATCCACTAGTTGTAGTGTGATTACCTGAGTAGATCCCTGCTTTATCTGATGATAGGGAACATGAAGAAGCTTTCAAGCTGCTGTGGAGAAAAGGTGTTGTCTTTTGAATACAGAATCCACTAGTTGTAGTGTGATTGTTTGAGTGAAAATTGCACACGATCCCTTATGCATGGCTCTGTGCTCTGACCAGCTCTCTCTCTCTCTCTCTCTCTCTCTCTCTCTCAGCTCAGTGTGCTTTGTTTACTATTGCTTCTTAGCAGATAAGGCACTTCTTGGCAAGTCCCCTTTAAATATTCAGACCCTTTGCTCAGTATTAAGTAGAAGCACCCTTTTGAGCTACTACTATGAGTTTTCTTAGGAATGATGCAACACGTTTTTCACACTTGGATTTGGGGATTCTCTGCCATTCTTTCTTGCAGATCCTCTCCAGTTCCCTCAGTTTGGATGGTGAACATTGGTGGACAGCCATTTTCAAGTCTCTCCAGAGATGTTTAATTGGGTTTAGGTTAGGGCTCTGGCTGAGCCAGTCAAGAATTGTCACTGAGTTTTTCAGAAGTCACTGCTTTGTTATTTTAGCTGTATGCTTAGGTTCATTGTCTTTTTGGAAGAAGAACCTTTGGCCCAGTTGACTTTGTGGAACTTTCTCCCATCTCCCTACTGCATCTCTGGAGCTCAGCCACAGTGATCTTGGGGTTCTTATTTACCTCTCTCACCAAGGTACTTCTCAAACCATTGCTTAGTTTGGCTGGACAGCCAGGTCGAGGAAGAGTTGTGGTTGTCTCAAACTTCTTCCATTTTAGGATTATGGAGGCCACTGTGCTCTTAGGAATCTTGAGTGCTGCATGAATTATTTTGTAACCTTGGCCAGATCTGTGCCTTGCCACAATTCTGTCTCTTAGCTCCTTGGATAGTTTCTTAGACCGTATGATTCTCATGTGCTCTGACATGCACTTTGAGCTATGAGGTCTTATATAGACAGGTGTGTGCCTTTCTTAATCAAGTACAATCAGTTTAATTAAACACAGCTGGACTCCAATGGAGGAGTGGAACCATCTCAAGGAGGATCAGAAGGAAATGGACAGTATGTGAGTTAAATATGAGTGCCACAGCAAAGAGTCTGAATACTTATGACCATGTGATATTTCAGCTTTTCTTGTTTAATAAATTTGTAAAAATATCTACATTTCTGTTTTTTATCTTTCAAGATGGGGTGCAGGGTGTACATTAATAAGCAAAAAATGAACTTTTTTGATCTTACCAAACGGCTGTAATGAAAGAAAGAGTGAAAAATTTAAAGGGGTCTGAATACTTTCCATACCCACTGTATCTCACAAAAAGCCTTTAAAAGAACGAAAAAAGTTGAGACACCATTCTGTGCTGTGATATTAACTCAGTATCTGTCAAGTTTATCTTTGCTATATCTGTATGTTCTGCATTTACTCTGCATTGCCTATTCTGGAGTCTGTTATGGAGTATATATGTAATCTATGACCTGTATTAACTCCCATGACAACATTCTGTTTTGATGTAACATATTTATTTTTTCCAGACTGTTTTACTTTGAGGGGTTGGTATTGTGTTTTTAGTTATATTATTGACTGTTTGGGGTCTTTATTAGTTGTGAGGTGCTACATATTTGTGATTGTAATGTTGTAGTTCTGGTGTATTGTAATTGGGAGGCATATGTCATAAAAGAGGTGCAATGCTTATCATATTTCTTCTTAAAATGTCTCCAGTCGATGTCACCTCTTTAAAGAAAGCCAGGTACAGTGTGTGTGCATGTATATGTTTACATATGGTATATAGGCTGTGCCTATTGCACATGTAAACCTATATCTGACCATACTTTGGGGACCAGTGACTGAGGTACCCAACAGAGCTAGAGCTTGGGAATGGGCACCAGTACTTTACTCAGGATTGCTGCCATTAACCCCTTCACTTCCAAAGATAACTAGGGATGTTCCAATTAACTTCTTCATCACCAATGTGCCTTGTCTGCCATGGACACAAAAATGTCCCAGCACTGGCAAGAACGTTAAGTAAATGTGACATTTGGGATAATTCCTAGGTCTGAATATCAAACACATAAATGTAAAGCAGAAAACCTACTCACTTTAGAGGAGAATACCTTTAGGGGAGAAAATAATATTTTGGTTTAATCACATAATAATTATAAGCATTTTATACCTAAATGACCACAACTTTTAAAAAAAATATTTATTTTAGTTTTAATACTGGCCACAGTTTCAATCACAATTGGCTTACAGTTTTGTTCAATACATGTTGAGATATAATCACTTCATTATTACTAAAATTCAGGCTTGTTGGGGGTTGTACTTTCTTTTATTTTTTTTAGTTACAAATGCCTAATGAAAAAAAGGAAAAAAAAAAAGAAATATCTACCCACCTTTCCACTCATTGCAATTACAGAAATACAGCTGGTGGCGAGGTCCGCAATGTCTATGTAGATCCAGCCACTGCAAACGCTGCATTAGCAATGCAGCCAGTCACTGTCTTCAGCAGTCACATGTCATTCTCTTGACATTGCTCAGAGGTGAATGGTTCGCAAATGGTAATGTCAAAGGATGTTATTGCTGAAACCACCGATTGGCTGAAGCAGTCATGTGCCATTTGCATCAGCCAGATATAAACTAAAAAATGACAAACTCTTTTGTATTTTATGACCTGATGACTGTGAAGTAATTTCTCCGTCACTTGATTTACATTCATTTTAGCTGCCATGAAGCACACACATCCTGCTACAGTATGCTGTCTATATAGACATCATAGGAAGACAATTGTGCATAAAAATTGTAAACGTTATATAAAATTACTAAATAATAATATTAAATAACACTAAAATATTATATATAAGATCTACACAGCAGTTTTTTAGCTATAATGCAGATTTTCAAAATCCTGGACCTGGAGACTAAATAATGATTATTTCTATAAGTTTAAGTCAGTTGTCACAACACTAATCCATATTACAGATTAAAAGAACATGCAGCTCTTAGATCGGAACAGGTCCATCCCAGGCTAGTACAATTTGAACCTAGGAGTCATCAATTTCTATCTACAAAAGAGAACTTTATTGTCCTGTTTTATGTTAAAATAAAGAACCTTCACGAATAAAGTCACATGACCATATGTGCAGTTTCTGGAGCAGAAAAGTCCAAAGAGGAGGAATAAGTGTGAACTGCTGTTGTAGTTATTTTAAGGCTCTGTAAGTTCTCTAGGGTCCTGTATTATGTTAAAAAAGGGCCTCATATATGAAAACTGTCTATGTCTAAGACTTTCCTTGTTGCCCAAAGCAACCAATCAGAGCTCCCTTTTCATTTCATATGGTGCCCTGAAAAAATTACAGGGGAGCTCTAATTGGTTGCTATGGGCATCAAAGAAAGTCTTAGATCTAGATAGTTTCCATATATGAGGCCCAAAATATCAGTAACACATTTACCGGTAGATTGTGTGTTTCTGTCACACTGTGCTCTCCCACAATTAATATTGCAGAAGCACTAGTATTTGGTCTAGCAGACTGGGGGCCAGGATATAAGCAATAGTCTCATCTATGCCATTTCTTAGAATGGTGTGATCATCTTCCAAATTCTCCTGGGATAAATAACTAGGAATATACATCACAAATTAAGATGATTGTAAGATTTTGAAGCAAATAAATTGCCCATTATCATTTTCCAGCCCCAAAATAGTTTACGAAGACTAGCAAGATCAAACACGTCTATGGAACTGTGCAATGTATCCTCATTGAAATAGGATAGGAAATGGTAATGATTTCTAAATATAAAAAAATGAGGTCACTATCATCATCTTCGAAGTAAGTTGGCTATAAATTGAGGATATGAGTGTATTTAAATAGAAAATTATTCCAGTAATGGTAAAATTAATCTGAATTCTATGCAATCACATAGTGTTAGGGAGTAGAATTGTCACAATGTAATGAGGATGATATAAAAGAGAAAAGATAAATTATGCAATAGAGAAATTGAATGTAGTAATGCATGGTATACTTTGTCATATAAAGGACACAATATAGCACAGTACTCAAGTACAGTATCACTTTTCCGGTAACCTTTCTCTGTACCATGTGGAGTTTTAGAACTGACTAAAACACTTCATTGTTAGACACAAAATGAACAAAACCGCTGTAAAACTCTGTCTCTTTTTTATCCTATTTCACAATTCCTTTGATAACAATAATCGGGTAAATTAAAGAGTTTGAATCATAATAGGAAATACTGCTTCCCACTAATGTTATGGAAAACAGATAAGCCATTATGCTGACATTTGCTTTTATTGTCCCCCTTGATCTTCCTCTTACTTTACTTTTTTTTTTCTTCAACCTTCTGCTACACTAATGACTACCTGCCTATAAATGATGGGGTAAAAAATGTCAAAGGGATATTTTATAGCAGCATTGTCAGAAGGAAAGGAAACAACAGCTTATTATGAGGACTCAAGCATGATTTCTGATGTAACCTTTTGTCAAAATGTGTACACATTTACACACTAATGCACTTGGTGGTTGACTTCAGGTTACAGACTTGCACCTGTTTTTTCCGGTTGTGTTGCTTTTCTTTTACTTGCACTGTAACAGAATGTATATTCTTCAAACAAAATGAAGCAAAATCATACTCAGTTCCAAGAATTCCGTCTCAAGGAAAACCATTAAAATAATTTTTTCTTAAAGGCAGCGTCAGACATACAAAAATGTCAAACGTGGAGGAGGAAGCAGGATGGTTTCTTTGCTAGATCCAAACCTTGCAAATTGCACAGAGTGACTGGCACATTAGACATAAGAGCAACCAAAGCATTTTAATGCACCATGCAATACCCTCTGGGGAACACCTAGTTGGTCAGGGATCTATATTACCCAGCAATGACCCAAAACATTTTCGAGGTTATTTAGAAAACCTTAAAAGATAAATGAAAAAGCTCAAAGAAGGGAAATGCCCACCCCAAATATCCAATTTAAACCTTTGGTTTGTTTGAGATGAGCTTAGCTTGATAGTGTAAAGGTGTTATATCAGCTAGAGGTAGCTACTTTGAAGAGTTAAAAATCTATATTTTATCTGCTGAAACAAAGTTACTCCAATAAAAAACATATAACCAATTTTTAATTTTAAAACATACATACCCCAAAACTTTTTAAAAGCATACTGGTTAGACATATGGTATATCAAAAGAACACACTTTGTATATGTGGTAAACCATAGCACATGGAGGGAGATAGAAGAGGGGGAGATGGAAGCGGCATCGCGGGGCCTGAGCAGTTTTTGTCATGTGGCTAAACACTTACTACCCACCTCTCTGTTCCTTGGCACCAGCACCATGAAGGGGGTCTGCACCAAAGATGATAGTGGTAGTTTTTCCCCGGGCATTCTCTAGATGGTGATCTCTTCCTCAACTTCCTGTTGTTTGTGAGGTCCCCTTATTTCGGTGCAGAATAAGCAACAAAAGATAAAGGGGTTTAAACGTTTCAAATTCAAAGCCGCGGGGGCCTCCTTTACTTCAACAGGCAAGATAGAAAAACCCCCACGCAGTGGTGGTTCAAATTTCATCTCAATTCTTCCTGTCCCCCCATCAGAAGAAAAAAGGCTAGGTTCCATGGCTTATTTGCAGGCGATTACCCCCTGCAATTGCGCTGGGGCCGGGGGGCGGGGCGGAGGGGGGGGGCCGACACCCTCGCCCCCCCAAAAATTGCATTCCCAGCAGGGTTATTCCCATGGTAATTCAATGTCCTTTCTCCCCCCCGGGGGTATTCGCCGAGCAGGGGGGGGGAGAAGTAACCCTTTTATTATCTATGAAAAAGTGGATTCCCCTTAATGAGGGGGACGTACCAGCCGATTTGGCACTGACGCGAAATTTAGGGGACTGAAAAAATTCCAATTTTTAAGCCTGTGAAATGCCAATCATGGGTTTAAAATCATGAATGCCTCCCATCCTCTTTCTTGATCCGCTCCCATGCATCCAGGGAAGATAAGGAACTAGAGCTGACCTCTGAGCCCAGAGGCAGCACAGCCTATGTCAAGATGGCATGATGGAGTCCACCTTTGAGAGCTGCAGATGATGATGATGATGATACTGATAACCCAAAGGAGGAAATCGGTGGAGAGAACTTGCTCACCTAGAAAGACCTAGGACACTAAATTTATCTAGCTTATATAGACTACCTCTACCCCCACTCTAGGCATTGTCATGGTGATTGCCGCCATTAACTCTGAGTGACTACAGTTGGTTACATTTCTGCAAGGCAGAATGGAAATACACATTTTACAGACCTGTGCAGAAGCTGTTAGCTGAATACAGGGGTCAAGTAGAGGTCAACAAAAAATTAAAAAAAACACTGCCTTTTTAAAGCAGAAAAAAGTCAAATTTTCAGTATTTTTGAGCGAATTTAACAAAAGTTGAAATCGGCAAAGGTATTTATTGATCGGGTTTTTTTTGATACGCGAAAATTTAGGTTAAAATTGTGGTTTATATCATTAAATCGCGCCATTTTTGCCGCTTCTGTCATTTTGGCGGGCCCGCAAATCAGTTTCAGAATAGAGCAGGGGGATGTTTTTTTGCGACGTCTGACTGGGAGTGTATGGTGCGATTGGCTAGGGAAAAATTACATGACCCCGTTTTAATAGAAAGCCCTTCCTTTCATATCGTGTCTGTCGCGTCTCAGAGCAGTAGGAGTCGCTTGCCTCGCCCAAACACTCACAAACACTCAGCGAAATTATTCTTTTTTCTTCAAAAGAAAGCTCTACTGTTGCTTGACCTTACACTTATTAGTTTGGATTTGATGATTTTAGGTTAGTGAGAATTTTAAAGGGGGAAAAAGGGGGAGGGAGGGGTCCCGCGGGCGAACAAGACAAGCTCTTTAAAGAATAGGATAAAATTCACCCAAAATTAGGTAGACATTTTCACTACAATATTTATTATTAACAGTTTTTTTATTAAAATATTTCCTGGTATTGGGGAGCCCGAACTTAAATTTGGGTACACATTTTTCTGTAACTGCAGGTTCTTTGTTAGGGGCAAAATTCCCCTTTTATTATCAGTATTCATTTCATAGGTGTTTTTTTCAATTTTTCCCATTTCCCTCTTTGTTGAAAATTTGCCACCTTTCAGTTAAATTAGAATCCACAATTTTTTTAGTTTGACAGGGTTTATAGGTGCTAAAAAACCTTTCATTATCCGATAATTTCAGATACGTGTTTTTTTACTTTGGGGCACTACAGCTTTGTTGATAGAGCACTTGCGTTAAAAATTTAATACAGCAATTTTTTAGTCCCACAGGTGAATGAAAAGTGCCAAAAATACCTTTTATAAACCCAATACATTACAGATAGGTTTTTTTACTTTTGCACTACGCTTTTTTCATTGGGACCTTGCACTTAAATTTGAAATACAGCAATTTATAGTCCCACGGGTAATTGATGGGTCCCAAAAAAAATCCCTTTTATTATCCTGTATACATTTCGCGGGTTTTTTTTTTTCATTTTGGTCATCGCTTTGTTGAAGATTCTTTGCAATAAATTTGAATACACCCTTTTTGTATCCCCAGGGGAAAATTTAATGGGTGCCAAAATACCTTTTTTTACCCCTTTTACATTTCGATGGTGTTTCAGATAGGTTAGTCTGGCCCTGGTGCTGCCCTGGGTTTTAATAATGCCAAGACCAGCCGGGTTTCACCGCACCCGTAAGTCGGGAGGGCCCCGTGTTTCAAGGGCTGCGGCACACGGCCTCCCCCCCTTGGGGGCAACAGGGGACTTCAAATTTTCCTAAAAAAAATTTTTTTGAAAAAGGTGTTTTTGGGGAGGCTAAGTTTCAAAAAGGGGCCCGGGGCTGACACAAATTGCACAATTGAGGCTTAAAATTTTCTGGGCTGGAGTTTTGGTGCATATTTGATCTCCGGGGAGTCTGTCACTAATCAATGAAGAAGGTTTTGGGGAAAAAATAAACCCATTGAATTGTTTGGCTGAATCATTTTCAGAACCCGGGGGCAAATGCCCCTCAACTAAAATGTTTGAGGATGTTAGGCATTTGTTTATTTTAGGGTGGGGATAAATTTAACACTCTACACGTGAAAAAAATACCTTTTAAAAACTTCAGGGGGGGGTGTATTTGTATGTTATCACAATTAAAAAAAAAAGCAAAAGGGTAATAATTAAAACTAAAAAAAACTCCCTAAATAAATTTTAAAAAATGCAGTTCCAAAATATATACTAAAAAGAATCACTGTACAAAAAAAGATAGTGGCACTTTGTGATCTGTGGGGCAAACAGGTTTAGGGTCATGCTGTGGCCCCGGAAGGGTATATATGTCCCTTCAACTAAAATGGGGTTAAAACTCCTTTTTTCCCCAAAATTTTTAATTTGGGGGGTTTAAACCCGTACTGAGAAAATCCTAAAAAAATCCAAAATCAAAAAAATAACTTTTAAATATACCCATAAAAAAAACGATTACTAATCCCAAAATCTATCTAAATCAATATATATAAAACACACTGTCCCCATCTACTTTCCCTACATTATCCTCAAAAAAGACCAAGTAAACATCCCGTAAGGACGGCCCAGTCTTTTTTTGGGGCCCCCCATTGAATCACTTTGTGTCCCATCAAACACCCGAAAAAAATTTCATAATTTATCTGGTACGTGTTTAAGGATATACAACCAAAAACCAAACACAGTTACATTATCTAACAAACCCATATAAAGTACTCAAAAGGCTCACATCATGATATAAAACTGCAATTTTTCTTTTAATCATAGGGAAAATACTAGGGCTATCTCCGTGTGGGACTAAGATACATTTACCAATCATTTCAAAAATAAAAAAAAACCCTTATCCCGACGCTTTTCCCCCCCCCATATTATAGGGTTTTATCAAAGATCTCTGGGGGCGTCCACGGGGTAAGATAGTGTCTCTTTGATAAGCGGTCTCTATGCCTTACCGTCTTAAATAGGTTTCCGCTATTTGCCCCCTTGGGTACTACCCCTCAGCGTCTTCAAAACGCTTGGGCAGCGGGGTGACGGCGTCTACAACCGCGCCTCCCGGGGGGGAC